>JARGCV010000621.1:162500-170000 GCA_034064705.1 Bothrops alternatus
AGCTGATGGTATCAGCAGGTCCTCAGTTTCCTGTGGAGAACAAGTCACTTCGGGCTTCAACATGTTTTCCCTTCTTCTCATCCGAAACGCAACCCAGAAGGCAAAGCATGTCGGTCTCTCCTTAAATGCCCTTGGGAAGCTGACGATGGGATTTGGGAAAGAGGGCAGCAGAATTAATTACGGTTTGAGAGAATACCCAGTTGTAAGTCCCGGAACCCAGGCTAGAACCACATAAGAGCTAAGTAAGTATAACAGGGAGTCACCCAGCGAATTGCGAAGAATGAAGCCGAGCCCAGAACAGCTCAAAAGGAAACAGACTCTAATGAACAGATACAGCCAGTGGGGGATGCCCTGGCCCTGCTTGCAAAGCAATCCAAAACACATGGAGGGAATGGGAGGTAAACATACCTGCTGGAGAGAAATGCGTTTGATAACCCAGTTCAAAACTGTCTGTCTGTCTGCCTGCCTGCCTGCCTGCCTGCCTGCCTGCCTGCCTGCCTGCCTGCCTGCCTGCCTGCCTGTCTATCTATCTATCTATCTATCTATCTATCTATCTATCTATCTATCTATCTATCTATCTATCTATCTATCTCTACATCTATCTATCTATCTATCTATCTATCTATCTATATCTATCTCTCTATCTGTCTGTCTGTCTGTCTGTCTCTGCCTGCCTGTCTGCCTATCTCTCTATCTCTCTATATCTATCTATCTATCCAATTCTATCTATCTATCTATCGGTCTGTCTGTCTGTCTGCCTGCCTGCCTATCTCTCTCTCTCTCTCTCTGTCTCTATCTATCTATCTATCCATCTATCTATCCAATTCTATCTATCTGTCTGTCTGTGTCTGTCTGCCTGCCTGCCTGCCTATCTCTCTCTCTCTTTCTCTCTCTCTATCTATCTATCTATCTATCTATCTATCTATCTATCTATCTATCTATCTATCTATCCATCTATCCAGTTCTATCTATCTACCTATTTATCTATCTCTATCTGTCTGCCGGTTTGCCTGCCTGCCTGCCTATCTATCTATCTATCTATCTATCTATCTATCTATCTATCTATCTATCTATCTATCTATCTATCTATCTATCTATCTATCCATCTATCCATCTATCTATATCTATAGATAGATATCTTTCTATTTATCTATCTATATCTCTCTATATATCTATCTATATCTTTCTATCTATCTGTCTCTATCTATCTATCTATCTATCTATCTATCTATCTATCTATCTATCTATCTATCCATCTATCTATATCTATAGATATAGATAGATATAGATATATATCTTTCTATTTATCTATATCTATCTATATCTATCTATCTTTCTATCTGTCTATCTGTCTATCTATCTAACTATCTATCTCTTTTACTATTTATCATCCATCTATCTTTATTTACTACTGTATATATCTATCTATCTAGCTAGCTATCTATCATCTATCCATCTATCTATCCAATTCTATCTATCTGTCTGTCTGTGTCTGTCTGCCTGCCTGCCTGCCTATCTCTCTCTCTCTCTCTCTCTCTCTCTCTCTCTCTCTCTCTCTCTATCTATCTATCTATCTATCTATCTATCCATCTATCCAGTTCTATCTATCTACCTATTTATCTATCTCTATCTGTCTGCCGGTTTGCCTGCCTGCCTGCCTGCCTGCCTGCCTATCTATCTATCTATCTATCTATCTATCTATCTATCTATCTATCTATCTATCTATCTATCTATCTATCTATCCATCTATCTATATCTATAGATAGATATCTTTCTATTTATCTATCTATATCTCTCTATATATCTATCTATATCTTTCTATCTATCTGTCTCTATCTATCTATCTATCTATCTATCTATCTATCCATCTATCTATATCTATAGATATAGATAGATATAGATAGATATCTTTCTATTTATCTATATCTATCTATATCTATCTATCTTTCTATCTGTCTATCTGTCTATCTATCTAACTATCTATCTCTTTTACTATTTATCATCCATCTATCTTTATTTACTACTGTATATATCTATCTATCTAGCTAGCTATCTATCATCTATCCATCTCTACCTATCTACTATCTATCATCTTATCTATGTTTATCTATCCATCTGTCTGTCTTTCTGTCTCACCATCCATCCATCCATCCATCCATCTTTTATTCATCTTTCTTTGTCTCTGTCTCTCTCTCCATCCATCCATCCATCCATTTCTTATTTCTCTCTCTCTCTCTGCATCCATCTATCCATCCATTTATCCATCCATCCACCCATCTCTTATTCATCTCTTTCTGTATGTGTGTTTATGTCTCTCTCTGTGTGTGTCTGTCTCTCTCTCTCCTCTCTCTCTTCTATATGATCATCATAACTATTCATTTAAAGTACAAAGTTAACAACAGCGCTGAGAAAAACAACTAATGATCAGGTCCTCACACTTGAGATTGTTCTAGCATCCTCACAGTCGGGTGATTGAAATTTGGCCACTTAACAGCTGGCAGGTATTGTTGATGGTTCCAGTGTCCTGGGGTCATGGGGTCTCCATTTGTGACCCCCCCCAGTTCAATTCTGACAAGCAGAGTTAATAAAAGAAGCTGGATTTGCTTAATCACTGCATGGTTCATTTATCAGCTGCAGCGATTCATTTAACAATTGTGGCCAAAAAAAAAAAAAAGGTTATAAAATTGGGTATGTGGCTCACAACAATTGCCTTGTTTCCTAACAGGAATTCTGGTCCCAGTCGTGTTGTAAGTCAAGGACTAGACGTAACGGCAGCTTCCCAAGAGATCTGGTAGTAAAATGTCTGATCTTTAGCTTTTTAAAACTCACCAGCTGAGATGGTGCAACTTCGGAAAGGTGCAAAACGGCGCTAGAATGCAAACTACATAGAGATTTCCCCTGCCTTTTAGTCCTTGTGCTAGCAAGGTGAATCCATGAATTAAAGGCCATAGATCACCAGGAGCTGTCAATCGGCTTCGGTGTTGGATGCAGGGTATTAATGGTGAGGTTAAATTAAAAGAAAACCAAAAAACCACAAGTTTTCTGATGGTTCACTAAAGCAGGGGCTTTCAATTCTGGGAGTTGAAGTCCACTCCTCTTAAAGTCTATATCAGGGGTCTTCAAACCTGGCCCTTTTATGACTTGTGGACTTCAACTCCCAGAATTCCTCAGCCAGTGTACCTGGCTGAGGAATTCTGGGAGTTGAAGTCCACTCCTCTTAAAGTCTACATCAGGGGTCTTCAAACATGGCCCTTTGATGACTTGTGGACTGCAACTCCCAGAATTCCTCAGCCAGTGTGCCTGGCTGAGGAATTCTGGGAGTTGAAGTCCACTCCTCTTAAAGTCTATATCAGGGGTCTTCAAACATGGCCCTTTGATGACTTGTGGACTTCAACTCCCAGAATTCCTCAGCCAGCGTGCCTGGCTGAGGAATTCTGGGAGTTGAAGTCCACAAGTCATAAAAGGGCCTAGTTTGAAGACCCTCTGCACTCTCTGAGCTTGGTGGTTTTCTTGCAGATGTTTCATTACCCAACTAGGTAACATCATCGGTGCTAGGAGGAGGAGGAGAAGGAGGACAACCAACTTCTTGAATTGGGCCTGGAAGCAAGCCAGCCACCAGTGCAGTTCACACAAAACAGTGGTGTTATATGGGCCACCCTGGGGGGTCCCTAACACTGTTCACACGTGTGCATTTTGTGTCTGCTGTAGCTTCCCAATGCTCTTCAAGCGGAGCCCCTTGAAGAATGCATTGCAGTAGTCCAAGCACAATATGACCAGGACTTGAATGACTAGGGGTTTTTAAGATGAGATTGGACAACCATTTGTCTGAAATGATATAGGGGTTCCAGCCTGAGCCAGGGGTTGGACTAGATGACCTCCAAGGTCCCTCCCAACTCTGTTATTCTGTTATTCTTCTGTTACTCTGTTCTTCTGTTACTCTGTTATTCTCTTACTCACTTATACTGTTATCTCTTTTGTTACTCTGTTATTCTGTTACTCTATTCTATTTCTCTGTTATTCTGTTATGGATTTGTAACTGGCTGGCAAATCGTACTCAACGAGTAGTCCTTAATGGTGCTACATCTACAGTAAGTAGTGGCATGCCATAAGGTTCCATCTTAGGCTCTCTGCAATATTGTCAACGCTGCAAATATTGTATATTCTTGCTTTGACAATGTGCAGAACTGTCTGGTATTTTTGGGGTTAATACAGAGCAAGAGGGGGTGGGGGCAAAATGTGGGGGAAAGAAAGAGGAAGGGAAACTTTGACCTTCACACTAATTGGATAATGTGACATAGGACAGCTAATTTAGGGAGGGAATATGCTGATAATTGAACTGCTCAGAAGAAGAGAACTTAGATCTTAGCATTCAACTTCGTTGTGCCTGCGCCGACATTTTGAAGCAATAAAAGACTTTTAGGGAAATCAATGCCTGGAAGTTCTTTGAAGTCTTTCATTAGCCGGAACCATAACAAATATTTTCATAAATGACTTAGATGGGGGAATGCAAGGGGAATTTATCAAATTTGCAGGTGACACTAAGCTGGCAGGAATAACCAGCATCCCAAAACATAAGCTCAGGATCCAAAAAAAAAAATCTTGACAGAGTTGAACAATGGCCCCTATTTAACAACATGAAATTTAAAGTGGAGGAAAAACAAGGTTTTACACCTGAGCAGGAAAAACCAAAGATACAAGTACAGATTAGGGCGAAACCTGGATCAAAAACAGTCCCTGTGAGAGGGACCTTGGAGTCCCAGTGGACGATCCTTTCAACAGGAGCCAGCCGCGTGCGTCAGCAGCCACTGGTTGCCGCTGGCCTTCCGGGTGCGTTTCAAGGTGTTAGTGACCACCTTTAAAGCGCTCCATGCCATCGGACCCGGATATCTACAGGACCGCCTTCTGCCAGCAAATACCTCCCGCCGTCCGGTACGCTCCCACGGGGAGGGTCTCCTCAGCGTGCCGTCGGCCAGACAATGTCGGCTGGCGACCCCCAGGGGGAGAGCCTTCTCTGTGGGAGCTCCAACGCTATGGAACGAGTTCTCCCCCCCCCCCGAACTCCGTACGATGACGGAACTGCGTTCCTTCCGTCGAGAATTAAAAACACATCTTTTTCGCCAAGCCGGCCTGGGATAGGAGCTCCGGTACCAACAAGGTTATAATTGTTTTAGGAGGTCGAGCTTTTAAGATAATGTATTGGGTTTTTAAATGTTTCTGGGCCAAATTGTTTAATCTATTTTTAATCATTTTACTTTTTGTATGTTGATGTTTTTTAATTGGGCTGTACGCCGCCCCGAGTCCTTCGGGAGGGGTGCGGTATAGAAATCGCAAAAAGAAAGAAAGAAAGAAAGAAAGAAAGAAAGAAAGAAAGAAAGAAAGAAAGAAAGAAAGAAAGAAAGAAAGAAAGAAAGAAAGAAAGAAAGCTAATACAATCCTTGGCTGTAAATAAACGTAGGCATAGAATCAAAGTCATGGGAAAGACCAGTATCGCTTTATAAAGCCTTAGTAAGGCCAGACCTGGAATACTACATCCAGTTTTGGTCACCACTTTATAAAAGAGATGTTGAGATTTTGGAAAAAGTGCAGAGAAGAGCAACTGGGATGAGGAAGGACCTGGAAACCAAAATGTATGAAGAACGGTTGCAGGAACTGGGAATGGCTGATCTAGAGACAAGAAGGACTAGGGGGGGACAGGTTAGCAGTATTCCAGTATCTGAGGGGCTGCCACAAAGAAGAGGGGGTCAATTTACTTTCCAAAGCACCAGAAGGCAGGACAACAAACAACAGATGGAAACTAATCAAGGAGAGAAGCAACCTGGAATTAAGGAGCAGATTTCCTGACAGTTAGAACAATTAACCAGTGGAACAGTTTGCCTCCAGAAGGTGTGGGTGCTTCATCGCTGGAAGTTTTAAAGAAGAGACTGGACAGTGACCTATCTGAAATGGCATAGCAGGTTGGACTAGATGACCTCCAAGGTCCCTTCCAGCTCTATTCTGTTTGGGTTCGGGGTAGTGCAACCCATGCAGAACTAAAGATGTTGAAGTTCTGCATTGCAAAACCTTTGTGCGCTGGAAGGCACTCAGCCTTACTAGGGTTCAGCCAAAGCTTTGTCAGAAGAATAATTTGGGAGCCCAACTGGAGCCGGGCTTGTGCAACAATAAATAAAACTGAGATCCAGACAGTTGTCAGGAAAGAAGAAATATTTATTCCTAAAAGCAAAACAGGAATAGAATAGAATAGAATAGAATAGAATAGAATAGAATAGAATAGAATAGAATAGAATAGAATAGAATAATGATAGAATAGAATAGAATAGAATAGAATAGAATAGAATAGAATAGAATAGAATAGAATAGAATAGAATAGAATAGAATAGAATAGAATAGAATAGAATAGAATAGAATAGAATAGATGAATGGAATGGAGTGGAGTAGAGTAGAGTAGAGTAGAATAAAGAATAGAATAGAGTAGAGTAGAGTAGAGTAGAATAAAGAATAGAATAGAGTAGAGTAGAGTAGAGTAGAGTAGAGTAGAGTAGAGTAGAGTAGAGTAGAATAAGGTATAGAATAGAATAGAATAAGAATGGAATGGAATGGAATAGAATAGAATAGAATAGAATAGAATAGAATAGAATAGAATAGAATAGAATAGAATAGAATAGAATAGAATAGAATAATGATAGAATAGAATAGAATAGAATAGAATAGAATAGAATAGAATAGAATAGAATAATGATAGAATAGAATAGAATAGAATAGAATAGAATAGAATAGAATAGAATAGAATAGAATAGAATAGAATAGAATAGAATAGAATAGAATAGAATAGAATAGAATAGAATAGAATAGAATAGGGAATAGAGTAGAGTAGAGTAGAGTAGAGTAGAGTAGAATAGAATAGAATAGAATAGAATAGAATAGAATAGAATAGAATAGAATAGAATAGAATAGAATAGATGAATGGAATGGAGTGGAGTAGAGTAGAGTAGAGTAGAATAAAGAATAGAATAGAGTAGAGTAGAGTAGAGTAGAATAAAGAATAGAATAGAGTAGAGTAGAGTAGAGTAGAGTAGAGTAGAGTAGAGTAGAGTAGAGTAGAGTAGAGTAGAATAAGGTATAGAATAGAATAGAATAGAATAGAATAGAATAAGAATGGAATGGAATGGAATGGAATAGAATAGAATAGAATAGAATAGAATAGAATAGAATAGAATAGAATAGAATAGAATAGAATAGAATAGAATAGAATAGAATAGAATAGAATAGAATAACAAAGTTGGAAGGGACCTTGGAGGTCATCTAGTCAGTTTGCCCTTAGGGGCAGCTGCAGAGAAATGGGGTACAGCAGCAGATTTTTACAGGGGGAGCTTGAAGTGTCTACGTCTATATTTTGATATAAAACTTCTCACCATCTCTTGTCCCTCAGCCAGACCCCCATAGCCTCCAGGCACTGCAAGCCCTTGTGTGTGTGGGGGGGAGATAGAAATATGCATGCACACA
>JARGCV010000621.1:172500-215000 GCA_034064705.1 Bothrops alternatus
CAGGAAGAACAATTAACCAGTGGAACGGCTTGCCTTCAGAAGTTGTGGGTGATCCATCACTGGAGGTTTTCAAGAAGAGACTGGACAGTCACTTTTCTGAAGTGGTATAGGGTTTCCTTCCTGAGCAGGGGGTTGGACTAGAAGACCTTCATGGTCCCTTCCAACTATTCTATTCTATTCTATTCTATTCTATTCTATTCTAGTCTAGTCTAGTCTAGTCTAGTCTAATCTAGTCTAGTCTATCATTATTCTATTCTACTCTACTCTATACTCTACTCTACTCCACTCCATTCTATCATTATTCTATTCTATTCTATTCTATTCTATTCTATTCTATTCTATTCTATTCTATTCTATTCTATTCTATTCTATTCTATTCTATTCTATTCTATTCTATTCTATTCCATTCCATTCCACTCCACTCCACTCCACTCCATTCCATCATTATTCTATTCTACTCTACTCTACTCTACTCTACTCTACTCTACTCTACTCTACTCTACTCTACTCTACTCTACTCTACTCTACTCTACTCTACTCTACTCCACTCCACTCCATTCCATCATTATTCTACTCTACTCTACTCTACTCTACTCTACTCTACTCTACTCTACTCTACTCTACTCTACTCTACTCTACTCTACTCTACTCTACTCCACTCCACTTCACTCCACTCCATTCCACTCCACTACATCATTATTCTATTCTATTCTATTCTATTCTATTCTATTCTATTCTATTCTATTCTATTCTATTCTATTCTATTCTATTCTATTCTATTCTATTCTATTCTATTCTATTCTATTCTATTCTATTCTCCCACACCAAAATAAGGCTTCAGGAAAAATTGCACTGATAGTTGGAGAAAAAAGTCCTGGGACTTTGTTTATGTACAGATAGATCTTGATTTACAACAGTTCATTTAGTGACTGTTCAAAGTTACAATGACCGTGAAAAAGTGACTTATGACCATTTTTCACACTTATGGCCACTGCAGCATCCTCACATGATCACGTGATCAAAAGTCAGACACTTGGCAACTGACTTGTACTTATGACGGTATGCAGTGTCCCGGGGTCACGTGATCCCCTTTTGTGACCTTCTGACAAGCAAAGTCAACAGGGGAAGCCAGAGTCACTTAACAATTGTCTTATTAACTTAAAAACTGCAGTGATTCACTTAATAACAATGGAGAGAAAGGTCGTAAAACGGAGCAAAACTCACTGAACAAATGTCTCGTTTAACAGGGGAAATTTTGGGCTCAATTGTCAAGGATGATCTGCATAGCCAGTCCAAGTTGATAATACAAACCATGGGAAATTTGGACATTGACCAAAGGACCCACGTAGCCTTCTCAATTTTGACAAAATTGGACCTGTTTTTCTAACTTCTTCACAATTTGAGATCAGTAGCAACATTCAGTAGCAATATACAACAAAATTGAAGAGCGTCTAGGTCAGGAGTAGGCAACCCAAAACACTCAGAGAGCCACTTGGACCCGTTTCCCACCGAAAACAAAACACCGGGAGCCGCAAAACCCGTTTGATATCTAAAATGAAGATAACACTGCATGGCATTGGACCAGGTTACTTACGGGACCATCTGCTGCCCCATGAAACCCAGCGACCAGTTAGGGCCCACAGAGTCGGCCTTCTCCAGGTCCCGTCAGCCAGACAGTGTCACCTGGCGGGGCCTAGGGGAAGAGCCTTCTCTGTTGCGGTCCCGGCCCTCTGGAACCAACTCCCCCCGGAGATCCGTGTCGCCCCCACCCTCACCGCCTTTCGTAAACTGCTTAAAACACACCTCTGCCGGCAGGCCTGGGCAGCTAACATCTTGCCCCTAGCCAGTGTATGTCTGTGTGTATGTTGAATATTGGTTTTTTTTAATTAAGGGGTTTATATATATATGTATTTTAACTGGTGATTTCTATTATGTTGTGAGCCGCCCTGAGTTCTCCGGAATAGGGTGGCATAGAAGTCAAATCAAATCAATAAATAATAAATAAATAAATAAATAAATATATCCTTTTTTACCTTTATTATAGGTGTGTGTGTGTGTGTTTGTGTGTGTGTGTGTGTGTGTGTGTGTGTCTGTGTTTGTGTTTGTGTGTCTGTATGTATGTGTGTGTGTCTCTGTATGTATGTATGTGTGTGTGTGTGTATGTATATATACACATGCACACACAGGTAAAAAAGGATATATGCAGTGTTATCTTCATTTTAGACGTCTAAAGGATCTCTCTCTCTGTCTGTCTCTCTCCCTCCCTCTCTCTATCTGCCCTTGGTCTGCCAGTCTTCTTCCCCCACTCTCTTTCTTTCTCCTTCTCTTTCCTCTCTCTCTCTCTCTCTCCCTCTCTCTCTTTCTCTCTCTCTCTTTCTCTCCCCCCCTCTCTCCCTCTCTCCTATCTGCTGCTCACCTGGCAAGCTGGCTTCAAGCTGTTCTCCAACAAGTTCAGGGGTAGGCAACCTCGGCTCTTTTATGACTCATGGACTTCAATTCCCAGAATTCCTGAGCCAGCGTAGCTGGGCTAGCTAGCTCTCTCCTGCCCTTCCTGCTTCCTGCTTCCTGCAGAGACGCAGCAAAGAGAGGAGCTCCACCCAATAAGCTTTTCAGCTCCTCAGAGAACACTGTGAGTGCACTCTCTTTTTCACACCTACACACACATACAAAAAAACCACACATACAGAGAGAGACAGAGAGACAGAGAGAGACAGAGAGAGAGACAGAGAGAGAGAGAAGCAGAGAAGCGCAATTGCCTCTCTCCGTCTCTGTCTCTCTCTGCAAATGGCAGAGGAGGCTGGGAGCCACAGGGGAAGGCTCAAAGAGCCACATGCAGCTCCGGAGCCACAGGTTGCCGACCTGTGGTCTAGGTAACACACAATTTGGTTTCAGAAACCATCTTGGTACACGAGATGCGCTGTTCAGCATTCAGGTTCTTGTACAGCATTGTAGAGATGTCAATCACAGTGTTTACATGGTGCTTCATTGATTTCAAAAAAGCTTTTGATAAAATAAGATACAGCAAACTATTAGAAATCCTGAAACAAGGGGGACTAGATGACAAAGCCATCCAAATAATAAAGAATCTGTATTGGCATCAGGTAACAAATGTGAGACTAAGCCAAAAATACTCAGCTGATGCATAAGTAAGAAGAGGGGTCAGACAGGGATGCATTCTGTCTCCACTGTTGTTCAATCTCTACTCTGAGTCCATCTTCAACGAGGCACTGGAGAACATCGATGCTGGCATCAAAGCAAACGGTGTTTGGTTCAACAACTTAAGATATGCTGACGATACAGTTCTGCTTGCCAGTAAGCATGAAGACCTTCAGCTCCTCATCAACAGAGTCACAGAAATAGCTGGAAAATACAGCTTGAAGCTTAACACCTCAAAAACCAAGATCACGGTCGTCAGCACCGTTAATTTACCACCAATAAATTCAGAAAGAATACCACTAGAAAAAGTTGAAAGGATCACGCACCTCGGTTCCAATTTACACGAAAGCTGGGACATGACCGTTGAAGTAAAGACAAGGATAGAGAAAGTTCGAACAGCATTCTTCAAAATGAAAAAAGGTCTTCTGCAGTTCTATGACTGAAAATCAGGCTTCTCAGATGCTCTATTTTTTCTATCCTGCTCTATGGAGTAGAGAGTTGGTCTCTGACAAAAGGACACCTGAAGAGACTAGAACAGCGGTTCTCAACCTATGGGTCGCAACCCCATTTGGGGGCGAACGACCGTTTCACGGGGGTCGCCGGACCTCGCGGTCCACCATCTTGGGTTTTTTTTCCGTCGTGCGCGCGCCGCGCATGCGCGGATCGGCTCATCGCGGTCTGCCTTTTTTTTCATCGTGCGCGCGCCGTGCATGCGCAGATCGGCCCATCATGGTTCGGCCCGTCGCGCACGTGCCATGCATGCGCGGATCGGCCCGTCGCGGTCCACCATTTTTTTCCCGTCACGCGCACGCGCGCGTGGGTCAGGGTTGCGCCGCGCCGCGCGTAGGCAGCGCAAGTGGGGTCTCAACCTGAAAAAGGTTGAGAACCACTGAACTAGAAGCATCTGAAATGTGGATTTACAGGCGGCTGTTACGTATAAGCTGGGTTGACAAGATCAGAAATGAGGAGGGGATCAGCCGCCTGGGAAAGCCGAGGGAAATCATCAAAACAATTCAAAAACGAAAATTAGAATATTTCGGACATGTGATGCGACACCCAGAAAAATACAGCATACTCCATTTAATCCTCCAGGGAAAGATGGAAGGCAAACGAGGTCCAGGCAGAAGAAGAACATCGTGGCTTCAAAATCCAAGGGACTGGTTTGGACAAAACTCAGCAGCACTTTTTCGTGCGGCTGCTGATAAAAACAGGATCGCCAACAGGATCGCCAACGTCCGATAACGGATAGGGCAGAAGAAGAAGAAGAAGAAGCAACATTCCCCCTGGACTGCCACACCTATCCGTTTTTTCAATAATGGAATCTAGAAGATTCTGGTTTTGTTTTTTTTTTGTTTTTAAAAACATATATTTCAGAATCTTACAAAAAAAAAGAAAACAGAAGCTATTTGAACCGAAGCACTTTTCAGGAGATTTCTGCTGAAAGTCAGTCGCAAATGGGTCAGTCAGATATGCATTACCTAACTCAGATTTGCGTAATGCAGTTAGCATAATTAATAAACAGGCCGAATATATCGCGTTAATATTTGCTGCAACTTTTCCTAATATTTTTTGTTCTCCATTTTTTTTTTTGCCGTTTATGATAAAGTATCATTTCCATCGACAGGTGCCAAAGCTTCAAGCTTGCAGTAAACAGATTCTGAAATTATCCTTAATCATATTCTAATCACCTTGCTGCCTCTTTTGGACAGTATTTTAAATTTCATATAGAGAGGAAGGGGGGATAATTTGTCGTCTTTGGGAAAACTAGACATCTGCCCTTCATTCCATCTCATCTGTAATTGGTAATTGTCTTTTATAGATTTGGTTTATTGATTTATCAGATTTTTTACCTTGCCTTTATTATTTTTATAAATAACTCAAGGCAGCAAACATAACTAATAGTTCCTACTGTTTTCCTCAGTGTCTTCTGGTGACTGGCCCAAAATCACTCAGTGAGTTTTCATGCCTAAGGTGGGACTAGAACTCACCGTCTCCTGGTGATTGGCCCAAAGTCACCCAGTCAGCTTTCATGACTAAGGTGGGACTAGAATTCACTGTCTCCTGGTGATTGGCCCAAAGTCACCCAGTCAGCTTTCATCCCTACAGTGAGACTAGAACTCACTCTCTCCTGGTTATTGGCCCAAAGCCACCCAGTCAGCTTTCATGCCTATGGTGGGAATAGAACTCACTCTCTCCTGGTTATTGGCCCAAAGCCACCCAGTCAGCTTTCATGCCTATGGTGGGAATAGAACTCACTCTCTCCTGGTTATTGGCCCAAAGCCACCCAGTCAGCTTTCATGCCTAAGGTGAGACTAGAACTCACCGTCTCCTGGTGATTGGCCCAAAGCCACCCAGTCAGCTTTCATGCCTAAGGCAGGACTAGAACTCACCCTCTCCTGGTGATTGGCCCAAAGTCACCCAGTTGTCTTTCATGCCTAAGGCACAACTACAACTCACCATCTCCTGGTGATTGGCCCAAAGTCACCCAGCTGGCTTTCATGCCTAAGGTGGGACTAGAACTCACTGTCTCCTAGTGATTGGCCCAAAGTCACCCGGTCAGCTTTCATAGCTAAGGTTGGACTAGAACTTACAGTCTCCTGGTGATTGGCCCAAAGACTGGCTTTCATGCTTAAGGCAGGACTAGAACTCACCGTCTCCTGGTTTCTAAACTGGTGCCTAAATCACCACATCAAACTGGCTTTGTAGCATTCATTTTCTCTAGAAATCTATAAAACCTCCCTGGGCAGGGGGTTGGACTAGAAGACCTCCAAGGTCCCATCCAACTGTGTTCTTCTGTTATTCTGAGCTGTCATTTTCTTCTTGTTGGGCCCTTCATTTAAGGTCATCCTCTTACCTTCTGCTGAGTTTCACATGGATCGAGTCTCTGATTCTTCCTCTCCGTGTCTCTCCCATTTTCCCCAAGGGGGAAAGCCATCCCACTGAGAGAATTAAAAAAATAAAATTCAGATTCTCGCAGTCGCTTTAGGTTAGCAGAAATCACCTCCTTTCGTACCGATCTTTCAACACCCTTGAAAAATTCATCAATCATTGGAAAGTTCAGAAACACGGAGGGCCGTGTTCGAAGACGATGGAAATATAATCGTTTTATTTTTTTTATTAAGGCCTTGTTTATTCACAAGACACTCGATTCTCAGTGTGAGGAGGGCATCTCATTACCGTCCAAGCTATTCAGTTTTTCTAACGATATCACTTACTCGCCACAATATAGCCATTAACTTAGTGATGTTTAAACGAGCTGGGGTTATATTTAGATATACTTCAGATGACATACCCCAATTCCACTTCTGTCCGTTACACAATCAAAGGGCCAACATTAGTTCCATTTCGGTTCATTACACAATAAAAATGTGAAGAAGTGTGAGGAGTGAAGCAGAAATGTGAAGTGCTAAGACCACTTTACAAGGCCTTGGTAAGGCCACACTTGGAATACGGCATCCAGTTTTGGTCACCACGATGTAAAAAAGATGTTGAGACTCTAGAACAGTGTTTCTCAACCTTGACAATTTTAAGGCATGTGGACTTCAACTCCCAGAATTCCACAGCCAGCAATGCTGGCTGTGGAATTCTGGGAGTTGAAGTCCACATGCCTTAAAATTGTCAAGGTTGAGAAACACTGCTCTAGAAAGAGTGCAGAGAAGAGCAACAAAGATGATCAGGGGACTGGAGGCTAAAACGTAGAAGGAACGGCTGCTGGAATTGGGTATGTCTAGTTTAACGAAGAGAAGGACGAGGGGGGACAGGATAGCAGTCTTCCAGTATCTCAGGGGCTGCCCCAAAGAAGAGGGAGTCAAGCTATTCTTCAAAGCGCCTGAAGGAAGGATGAGAAGCAACGGATGGAAACTAATCAAGGAGAGAAGCAACCTAGAACTAAGGAGAAACTTCCTGACAGTTAGAACTATTAACCAGTGGAACAACCTGCCTCCAGAAGCGGTGAATGCTCCAACACTGGAGGTTTTTAAGAAGAAACTGGACAGCCATTTGTCCGAAATTGTGTAGGGTTTCCTGCCTGAGCAGGGGGTTGGACTAGATGACCTCCAAGATCCCTTCCAACTCTGTTATTCTATTATTCTGTTAAGATTGCAGTAGGCTGGAGTGAATACAAGTGTTGTATTGCCTCTGTACAAATCGATGGTGAGACCACACTTGGAGTACTGTGTACAGTTCTGGTCACCGCACCTCAAGAAGGATATAATGGAACTGGAAAAGGTGCAAAAAAGGGCAACAAGAATGATCAAGGAAATGGAGCGCCTCCCTTATGAAACCAGATTGCAACGCCTTGGTCTCTTCAGCCTTGAAAGACGGCATTTAAGGGGTGACTTGATCGAAGTGTATAAAATCATGCATGGGATAGAAAAGGTGGATAGAGAAAAATTCTTTTCTCTATCACACAATACCAGGACAAGGGGGCACTCCCTAAAGCTCGTAGGTAAGAAAGTGAGGACAAATATAGGGAAATATTTCTTCAGCCAGAGGGTCGTTGATTTATGGAATTCACTTCCAGAAGGGGTCGTGACAGCTGTCAGCCTTGACAGCTTCAAGGCAGGGTTAGACAGATTCATGGATGCCAAGTGTATCGGTGGTTATTAAAACGGATGTCCATGTGCCGCCTCTATGTTGGTTGAGGCAGGCAGGATTGCCTTGAGTACCATTTGTTGGGGGTCAAGGGAAAGGGAGGGTTTTGCCTTCTCTTTCTGCTCAAGATCCCCATGTACAATTGGTGGGCCACTGTGTGACACAGAATGCTGGACTCGATGGGCTTTGGCCTGATTCAGCATGGCTCTTCTTATGTTCTTATGTTCTTATGTTGACCCTATATTTTTTTCCCTGTTTTCATTTACTGGGCTCTGAAGAACCCATCTCGATGTCTTCTGCTAGACCGGATCCCTCCATCGTCATCATCAATCAATTAGCTTCTTAGGGACAATCACCTTAAAAAGTAAATTCCTCAATTGAGTGTTAACAACAGCTGGCTTGTTTTCCTGTGCAAAGAATAAGCTAAAGGCTGTATAAGACTTTTGCATGACATACTACCATAAAAACCCCGTGCAATTCAATTGAAATTTCATTGAATGCGACTAATAGAATTAGTCTATGCTCAGACTACACAAGATTGTGGTTTTGATTCCCAAAGGGTGCTTGGCGGTGGTGTTTCTCTCTGTGTGTGTGTGTGTGTGTGTGTGTGTGTGTGTGTGCATGTGTGTGTGTATCTGTGTGTGCAGTGATGGGATTCAAATACCTGAATAACCGGTTCTCTGCGTGGATACAGGCCTGGGCCTCTGCCTAGAAGGAATTCCAGAAGTGGCATCCATGCACTTCCGGCGGGCTGTTCTAGGCTCTGGGAAGCCTCCTCCAGGCCTCCGAGGCCTAGAAAGGACTTCTGGAAGTGGCATCCACGCACTTCCAGTGGGCTGTTCTAGGCCTGGGAGGCCTCCTCCAGGACTCCCAGGCCTAGAACAGACTTCCAGAAGCGGTGTGCATTCCGCCGGTTCTCCAAACTCAACAAAATTTAGCTACTGGTTCTGCTGAACCGGTGTGAACCGGCTGAATCCCACCACTATGTGTATGGGAACTTAGCACATTTCTGCAACTCTTCAAAACAGCCCTTTCATTTCCTGGGGTTGCGTAGGAGTTGTGTGGGATGTGTGTTTTTGTGTCTGTTCTTAAGAGGTGTAGAGAGAAGTTCTGCTCCTGGTCCTAAGTGAACCCTTGTGTGAACTATTTCTAAAGGACTTGCCACAAGTTCACACTCTATGTACACAATCTTATCCTCATTTGGATTCCCTAGGAGAACAGGTGGCAACTTCTGAAATTTATTCAAGAATAAGTTGTGGGGGACTGTTCTGATGTTGAAAAAGGTGCTCTTGTAGCTACAGAATCAGCTGTGAATATTCACAGGTTTCCATTGGCTGATTGGTATCACCGTTAGGAAGTTTCTCCTTAGTTCCAGGTTGCTTCTCTCCTTGATTAGTTTCCATCCATTGTTCCTTGTCCTGCCTTCTGGTGCGTTGGAGAATAGCTTGACCCCCTTCTTCTGTTCTTCATATGTTTTTGTCTCCAGGCCTTTAATCATCTTAGTTGCTCTTCTCTGCACTTTTTCCAAAGTTCCAACATCTTTTTTGTAACGGGGTGGTGACCAAAGCTGGATGAACAGAACCAGAAGAGAGCTAGAAGGGACCTTGGAGATCATCTAGTCCAACCCCCTGCTCAAGCAGGAGACCCTACCCCATTTCAGACAAGTGACTGTCTAGCCTCTTCTTAAACACCTCCAGTGATGGAGTGCCCGCGATTTCTGGAGGCAAGTGGTTCCACTGGTTAATTGTCCTCGCTGTCAGGAAGTTTCTCCTTAATTCCAGGTTGCTTCTCTCCTTCTCTCCATCCGTTGCTTTTTGTCCTGGTTTCATGTGCTTTGGAGAATAGACTGACCCCCCTCCCCTTCTTTGTGGCAGCCCCTCCAATATTGGAACATTGCTATCAGGTCCCCCCTAATCCTTCTTTTCTCTAGACTGGCCATACCCAAGTCCTGCAACCGTTCTTCATATGTTTTGGTCTCCAGGCCTTTAATCATCTTGGTTGCTCTTCTTTGCACTTTTTCCAAAATCCCAACATCTTTTTTCCCTAATGTGGAGACCAAAACTGGATGTGGTATTCCAGGTGTGGCCTTACTAAAGCTTTATAAAGCAGTATGAATACTTCATGTGATTTTGATTCTATGTCTCTGTTTTTACAACCAAGGATTGTGTTAGCTTTTGGGGCTGCTGCCACCCACAGCTGGCTCATATTTATTTATTTATTTATTTATTTATTTATTTATTTATTTATTTATTTTTATTTTATTTGGGTTTGTATGCCGCTCCTCTCCAGGGGACTCGGAGCGGCTAACAACATATACATAACAAAAAATACAATATAAAAAACCCAAACAGAATATCTAAAAACCAATAAACACACATTCAATACATCAATCAACCACAATCATCCCCAGGCTTGCCGGCAAAGATGAGTCTTTAGGTTTTTCCGGAAGGCCGGGAGAGTCGGAGAAACGCGGACTTCAGGAGGCAGTTGGTTCCAGAGGGTGGGCGCCACAACAGAGAAGGCCCTCCCCCTAGGGCCCGCCAGACGACATTGTTTCGCTGACAGGACCCGGAGGAGGCCGACCCTGTGCGCTCTCACCGGTCGTAGGGAAGTATGTGGCAGAAGGCGGTCCCGTAAGTATCCTGGTCCCATGCCATGAAGGGCTTTATAGGTAATAACCAACACCTTGAATTGGGCTCCGAGACCAATAGGCAACCAATGCAGCATGCGGAGAGTTGATGAAATGTGGGCACAACGAGGAAGGCCCACAACTGCTCGCGCAGCTGCATTTTGCACTAATTGTAGTCTCCGAACACTCTTCAAGGGTGTAGAGAGCGTTGCAGTAGTCGATCCTCGAGGTGACAAGGGCATATTGAAGTGATCATCCATTAGGACTCCAAGGTCCCTCTCACAGGGACTGTTTTTTGAGCTAGGATTTGCCTTTGTTTTTTCCTGCCCAGGTGTAGAATCTGATCTGATGGTTGTTGTCAGGATGTGGGAGTTTCGTGACTTTTCTGTTGGGGTTTTCTTTTTGTAAGCTGCCCAGAGTCCTCATGAGTCAGTTGGGTGGGGGGGGCATATAAATTTTATTAAAAAATACATATAGCCATCCCTCTGTAGATGCTTGTGACAAAAACCATTAAGCCTATTGTGATATCAGAGGAGGCCTGAGAAAGCATTGAAGGAAATGGGGGGGGGGGAACAGCTCCGGCAAAACAGATTCTCCCGCCACTGAAATCTGTCATCCTGATGTATCAAGAGTTTAATTTCACCTCTTACAGCCTGAACAAGCCAGTGGGAATAAATCAACAATGATTCATGCCTAACCTGAACATAAATCTCTGTAACAGGAGCTGACGGAGGGAAACACGGAGGTGATACAGAAAATGGAAATGGTCAGGTGGAATATTCAGTATATAAACACAGCCAAGGAGAGATGAAAGGGAGAAGGGTTCCCCACACAAGGAACGGTTGTTCTTTTGTAGGAATAGGTTTCTGATGGAAAAGGTGAGGAGGTAAGAATTTACAGAATCACGGAGTTGGGGGGGATCTTAGAGGTCATCTAGACGAACCTTCTGCTTTCAGGAGGGGATCTCCAAAACCATTGTTTTCCCATTCCTCTGTTTGAAACCTTCTAATACAGCGGTTCTCAACCTGTGGGTCGCGACCCCATTTGGGGTCGAACGACCGTTTCATGGGGGTCGCCAAACACCGCAGTCTGCTATTTTTTTCCCCCATTTCCCCTTGGCCGTGACGCGTGTGCCACGCATGCATGATTCAGCCCATTGCGCCGCACATGCACGGTTCGGGCCGTCACGCGCGCCGCGCATGTGCGGTTCGGGCCGTCGCGCGCGTGTCGCGCATGCGCGGCTCGGGCCGCCATGCCGCGCATGTGCGGTTCGGACCGCTGCCCATGCGTGGTTCGGCCCGTCGCGCCGCGCATGCACGGTTTGGCCCGTCGCGCGGCGCATGCACAGTTCAGGCCGTCGCGTGGCGCATGCGCAGTTTGGGTCGTCGCGCACATGCCGCACATGCGCGGTTCGGCCCGTCGTGCCGCGCATGCGCAATGCGGGCCGTCGCGCCGCGCATGCACGGCGCAGGTCGGGGTCACGCCACGCATGGCCGGCGCAGGTGGGGTCTCGGCCTGGAAAAGGTTGAGCACCGCTGTTCTAATAGAATAGAATAGAGCTGGAAGGGACCTTGGAGGTCTTCTAGTCCAGCCCCCCACTCAAGCAGGAGAACCTATACCATCTCAGTCAAGTGACTGTCCAGTCTCTTCTTAAAAATCTCCCGTGATGGAGCGCCCACGATTTCTGGTGGCCAGCTGTTCCACTGGTTAATTGTCCTCACTGTTAGGAAGTTTCTCCTTAAATCCAGGTTGCTTCTCTTCTTTGATCAGTTACCAACTGTTGTTTCTCATCCTTCCCTCTGGTGCTCTGGTGGACAACCTGACTCCCTCTTCTTTGTGGCAGCCCCTCAGATACTGAAACGCTGCTATCATGTCTCCCCTATTTCTTCTTTTCTTTAGACTAGCCAGACCCAAGTCCTGCAGCCGTTCTTCGTATGTTTTAGTCTCCTTTGATCCTCTTAATTGCTCTCCTCTGAATTTTTTTTTCCAAACTCTCAACGTCTTTTTTTGTGATATGGTGACCAAAATTGCCAGCAGTATTCCAGGTGTGGTCTCACTAGGGTTTTATAAAGCGGCACGAATACCTTGTGTGATCTTGATTCTTTGCCTCCGTTTATACAACTCAGGATTGTGTTAGCTTTTTTGGCTGCTGCTGCACAGGACTGGCTCATGGTCAAAGGATCGTCCACTAGGACTCCAAGGTCCCTCTCACAGCTGCTGTTTATGAGTCAGGTTTTGTGTCATTTCATAGCAGTTGATAGATTTTTTTACCTCAGGAAGTTCTTCCTAATATCTACAGGCAATCCTTGACTCGCGACCACAACTGAGCCTCAAATTTTCAGCTGATAAGTGAGACAGTTGCTAAGTGAGTTTTGCTCCCTTTTGCAACCCGCCTTGCCACCATTGTCAAGTGAATCCCTGCAGTTGTTAAGTTAGTAACACAGTCATTAAGTGAATCTGGCTCCCCCATTGACTTTGCTTGTCAGGCGGTCACAAAGGGAGATCACTGCAACCGTCATAAATAGGAGTCAGTTGTCAAGCATCTGCATTTCGATCACGTGACCGTGGGGATGCTGCGACGGTTGTTAAGTGTGAAAAACGGCCATCGGCCACTTTTTTCCCATGCTGTTGTCATTTCAAACCGTCACTAAGTGAACTGTCGAAAATCGAGAACTAGCTGCATCCGAATTTTGGTCACATGATCGTGGGGGAACGCTGCAATAGTCGTAAGTGTGGAAAACAGTCGTAAGTCATTTTTTTCCCATGCCGTTGTGACAGCGAACCGTCACTAAAGGCGTGGTGGTCGAGGAATGCTTGTATCATGCGTTAGTTCACAACAGTGTGTGATGCCTAATGCAACGGAGAACACTTCTGCTTCCTTCTTTTTTCTTGTTCAAACTTTTATTGCTTTATCAAAATATAAAATACAAAGAGAAAAAAGGCGTTGAGATTCTAGAAAGAGTGCAGAGAAGAGCAACAAAGGTGATTAGGGGACTGGAGGCTAAAACATATAAGGAACGGTTGCTGGAATTGGGGATGTCTAGTTTAACGAAGAGAAGGACGAGGGGGGACATGATAGCAGTGTTCCAATATCTCAGGGGCTGCCCCAAAGAAGAGGGAGTCAAGCTATTCTCCAAAGCGCTGGAAGGCAGGACAAGAAGCAATGGGTGGAAACTAACCAAACAATGAAGCAACCTAAAACTAAGGAGAAACTTCCTGACAGTTAGAACAATTAACCAGTGGAACAACCTGCCTCCAGAAGTGGTGAATGCTCCAACACTGGACGTTTTTAAGACGAGACTGGACAGCCATTTGTCCGAAATGGTATAAGGTTTCCTGCCTGAGCAGAAGGTTGGACTAGATGACCTCCAAGGTCCCTTCCAACTTTATTATTGTTGTTGTTGTTATTATTAAATTCAAAAAAGTAATAGAAAATGGGAGAAGGGGGAAGGAAAGGGAAAAAATATCTAGTAGAAAGAGGGAAAAGGAAAGAAAAAAGGCAGCAACTTATGACACTCTTTAGCACAGTGGAAGGCAACAACATTACAACCGCACTTTTTTACTTTTAAATAGCAGTTTGTACAAGCCATTTCTATAACAATTTTGCTGGTGTTATTAGCAAAAACAAAATCAGAATTTTATTTTATTTTATTTTTCATTGCAAGCACAAAATCTGGAAACTATTTCAAAATAGAAACGAGGTGAGACATATTTTCAACTTGGGATAAAATAATCAATTTGAGCATCTCTGCTTCCCTTTGCTGTGGGCAAATAGTATATGCTTTTGTTAACTCATTAATCTTTACCATTATTCGTGACACAAATGAGAACTCCGATTGATTTGTTCCGTGAACATAACAGCATCACAATTCTCAAACACTGTCTGAACTTTCTGGCTTTTATCCCAGTTTCCCATGCTCCTTGGTCCAACCTTTAATATTTCCTTTACCTGTGTGTTATTCTTTCAAGATCTGACAATCCAACAGTAGCGCTTAAAGAAAATCTCTCTGTGTTTTAATTAATACACAAGTGCTTATTTACTAAAACATGATTATCCTTTTGCTACCCACAAAATAATTCAAGAAAAAAAATTCAATCACTGGTATTGATCCAAAGTGCTTGATCAGGAAGAAAGAAAGAGATGTTGAACAATAACAGTAACAAGAAAGAAAGAAAGAAAGAAAGAAAGAAAGAAAGAAAGAAAGAAAGAAAGAAAGAAAGAAAGAAAGAAAGAAAGAAAGAAAGAAAGAAAGGGAAGGGAAAGGAAAGGAAAGGAAAGGAAGGGAAGGGAAGGGAAGGGAAGGGAAGGGAAGGGAAGGGAAGGGAAAGGAAAGGAAAGGAAAGGAAAGGAAAGGAAAGGAAAGGAAAGGAAAGGAAAGGAAAGGAAAGGAAAGGAAAGGAAAGGAAAGGAAAGGAAAGGAAAGGAAAGGAAAGGAAGAAATGGGGAGGGAGGGATGGAGGGAGGGAGGAAGGAAAGAAGGAAAGAAGGAAGGAAGGAAGGAAGGAAGGAAGGAAGGATATCCTATAACAACTGGATAAATGAAGTACTACAATTATCAGCATCAAAATAATAATCAGCGGATAAATTTGTTCATAAAATATGTGATTGATTGATATTGATTATCTGCCACTAACTTGCCTTTGACTCCTAGCAACCCCATAGATTTAATAATAGATGTTATTATATTATGTAATAATAGACGTTGGATTTTTTTTTAAAAAAAAGCATTCAGCATATCATATTCATTAAGTCTTGGTTTAATTTGTCTCCCGATTCTCCTATATTCCTATATTGTGGACGCATATCATCCATCTGAATTATGGGAGGGTTTTAAAAAAAACTTGTTAAAAGCAAAATCTAAGGTTCTTCTCCATCTGTTCCTTAGTACTTTGCAGTGATTTAATTTTAAAAAAAAACCTTGATAAGAGTAGTATCTCTCTTTTGGGAGATTCAAGGTAAAGTAGAGATGTGATTTGGCAACTTTGAATCCAGATTTTTCTCAAATATTAAGTTGGTTGAAAACTGAGTTTGCTGTAGTCTCACCAAGTCCAAAGCAGATAACGCTGCCAAGTTAGAAAATATAAATCAAGCTTATCTCATGTGTAAGATAATTAACATAATTTTAGTCATCCAACTCTGCATATTTCGAAAAGGGTCAGATGATGAGAGAGGAACAGATCAACATCAAACTAATTTTAATCTCTATGTCCTGAAAACAATATTCAGCTCCAGTGGTTTTTACACGATTTTAAGGACACATTAAAGTACCTCTGATATTCAGATTTCATATCCAACATTATTGAAAAAGCTTTCTAAACACGCGTTTCGTGCAAGTAATGATTTTCTACTAATGTCTGTGATTATTTCTTTAGCGCTATTTCCCCAGCGTAAAGATTTTTGAATACACACACAACGCAATTCCTAATTCATGCTTTTTAAAATATTCATGGCTTTTATCTTTCCTAACTGAATTTTTTAATATGTATTTTCTCGATGTCTGTATTTACTTATTTGTTTGTTTGTTTGTTTGTTTAAAAAAAGAACTATAACTACTCTTAGTGCATACTTTTTTTTTCAAAACACAAACTTTCTTCTTTGAGTGAAATTTTCTGAAATATATCTCTATTAAAAAAATACTAACTGAATTACAGGGAGATATTTTTTCTTATTTAGGTGAAGCTTCTGTAAGTATGAAATATTGCTGGTTATGTTTTTCTTCAACGGGCAGGAAAGAGACAGAACAGAAGGTGGACTATTGTCACAGTCCCTGCGCAGTGGCAAAAAAAAACCAACAACCCACAATCAACACATTTCTTCCCTGCTGATCCTGGCTGGTTGCTAATCTTCACACAGTTTCATCTCTTGCGTTTCCATCCAAAAAAGCTTTTTGCTGCTTGCATGATGAAGCTGGATTGCTGGCTCAAATGTCTAATTAACAAGAGTTGTTCTTAATTCGTGCATAAATAAGTCTCCATTTCCGGCAGGGAACATGCCTCTTGTTTGAAAGCTGTGATCGTAATATCTTGCAAAATCGGCTTTTAAAAAAAAATTACTTTTACTAGCTACCGATGCAGGAAACCTGAACAAGCCAAATTTCGTGGGTTACGTCGCCTGGTGGCCATCTTTTGTGTAGTGTTCATGCCCCAGCAAATCCATTTGGATTTGGAGACATTTTGATTTTCTTTTGTGCTGCGCTGAAAGACCACACTTGGAATATAGATCCAATTCTGGTGGCCATGATGCAAAAAAAGATGTTGAGACTCTGGAAAGAGTGCAGAAAAGCGCAACAAAGATGATTAGAGGACTGGAGGTTAAGCTATACAATAAATGATTGAGGGAACTTTGTTGTTGTTAGTTGCGAAGTCATGTCCAGCCCATTGCGACCCCATGGACAACATTCCTCCAGGCCTTCCTGTCCTCTACCATCTTCTGGGGTCCATTGAAGCTCACACCTCCTGCTTCGGTGACTCCATCCAGCCATCTCATCCTCTGTCGTCCCTTTCTTCTCTCGCCCTCCATCTTTCCCAGCATCAGGCTCTTCTCCAGGGAGTCCTTCCTTCTCATTAGGTGGCCAAAGGACTTGAGTTTCAACTTCAGGATCTGGCCTTCTAAAGAGGAGTCGGGGTTGATCTCCTCCAGGACTGACCGCTTGGATCACCTTGCAGTCCAGGGGACTCGCAGGAGTTTTCTCCAGCACCAGAGTTCAAAGGCCTCCATTCTTTGGCGCTCAGCCTTTCTTACGGTCCAACTTTCACAGCCATACATTGCAACTGGAAGAACCATGGCCTTGACTATACGCACTTTTGTTGGCAAGGTGATGTCTCTGCTTTTTAGTATGCTGTCTAGATTTGCCATAGAAGGAGGGGGGGACGTGATAGCAGTGTTCCAGTATCTCAGGGGCTGCCCCAAAGAAGACGGGGTCAAGCTATTCTCCAAAGCACCTGAAGCAAGGAGAGAAGCAACCTGGAATTAAGGAGAAATTTCCTGATATTTAGAACAATTAATCTGTGGAATGACTTTCTTCCAGAAGTGGTAGGTGCTCCATCATTGAAGGCTTTTAAGAAGAGACTGGACGGCCATTTTGTCCAGAATAGTAGAGCGTCTACTGCTTGAGTTGGGGGCTGGACTAGAAGACCTCCGAGGTCCCTTCCAACTCTTGTCATTCTGTTATTCTGAAATAAAAGCAGGCAAAAATAGGGAGGGAGGGCCCAGCAGCCTAGAGTTTGTACTATCTATATGTCTATCTATAGTTTATAGATAAAATGTCTATCAATAGTTACATAGATAAGGGACCAACATTTGCAGAGCCCCTGGAAACAATCTGGAAAAATTTTAAGGAGAGATTGGACAACCCGTTGTTATTCTGTGGGCTAGAGAGACCCCAATTAATTTTCCCCTTGTTTTCAATTACTGGACTCTGAAGAAGCCACCTCAATGTCTCCGTGGAAGGTCATGAAAAGGAGATCCAAACTAGAATTAAAGAGAAATTTCCTGATGGAGAGAACAATTAATCCTTGTGGGTGCTCCATCACTGGACGTTTCCAAAAAGAGATTGGATGGCCATTGGTGTATAATAATTCCAGGTGTCTTGCTTAATTAGGGAGGCTGGACTAGAAGACCTCCCAAGGTCCCTTCCAGCCCAGTTATTCTGTGTTCTGTATATCGCAAGCGAGAAGTCAGCCCCTTCGTCACGACGTGTATAATTATTACTTCTGCATCGGCACAGAGCTATAACGGGGACTGTAATTCTGATTTACGCTGGCTGTTGTTAAGGACAGTTACAACGCCCTGGAAGGCTCCCGGGGGCTTTAGCTGAGCAGTAAGGTTGGCTGAATCTTCCTTCTGCAATTTTCCCCATTTTTTCCTCCCATAATTTAATAGGAAGAAAATGACACTCATTTCCCACAATAGAAGAATGGGTGCCCAAGGGGGTGGAATTGGCAAGGAGGGCAAAAATGATAGTTTTAATTAAAAGGAAGACTCGATCCAGCTTTGTTTCTATTTGGAAACCGCTTCTGGACTTTGTGCTCAAAACTGGAAAAAGAAAAAAAAAAGAAAGAAAGAAATTTGGATTTAAGGTTCTGTGGACCAGAATGTCTACTGTATAGAAAGAGCTTAAAGTATTGTTTAGAACTGCGAAGCAAATGGTTGAAGTTTGTGCATTCGGCAGTTAGTCCTCGACTTAGGAGCCCAAAATTTCCATTGGGATTGAAGACAGTCATTAAGTGAGTTTTGCCCCCCATTTTACGACCTTCCCTGCCACATCTGGGAAATGAATGGCTACTGTGGCAAGAAAAGTCGTAAACTACGGCAAAATTCACATAACAAACGTCTCACTTTAGCAACCAAAAATTGCTACGTCGAGGAATTGCCTGTTTGGAGAAGAAAATGGACCTAACTGAATGTTTGGAGTTTGGAAACAGATTTAGAGAGAAGAAGGAATTCTGAAGGCTTTTCAAAACATTCTTTAACCCCCCCCCAAAAAAAAACCCTAACTGTATTAACTGGTCGGATTCCCTAAAAATGAACCAAATGGATAAAGCTATAGCTGATTTTTTTACAACATTTTTTATTGTTAGATCTATATTTGTACATGTAAACCAAGAAAAAAAAATTTCAAGTTAAATGCTATTCAACTTAATACAATCAATTTAAGTTTGTAAACATTCTTCACTTTTGAAGCTGTCATTGAATCCCGAACAGCGAAAAAAAATAGAATGGAAAAATTGCCAGGGGGGGAATGGGGCAAGGGGAGGCTTCCAATTTTTCACAGTTAACTGAAAGCAAAACCTGGTATTTTGTTTCTACATAAAAGTCAACGAGGCCCCAGCGCGGTAATTTCCTTTGAAAAAGCAATTCCTATAATCAAATCTATTTTTCAGCTGCAGCTACACGAGACAAAGGAACTGCAATGCTTATCAACCAGACTAGCCCTTTTATAATAATGAAATGCAATAAGACAAAAAAAAAAAAAACCAACAATGTTGTTAGGCTGCCTGAAAAATAAATTACATTACAGAGAAATTTCCCCAGCCTCTCTCTACATAACGCTAAGAAGCTAAAATTTATTAAATACGTATTGGCTAATTTTGAAAAAGTTGAAAAGTGAAAAGGAAGGCATTAAGATTTTAATCCAGAGTTAGATTAAAAACTCCAGAAATGGCCAAAGATATAAAGAAATAGTAACAATGATCTGTTTGAAGAACATTTTTGCCATGGTTAAGGCCTGGAGACTAAAACATATGAAGAACAGCTGCGGGACTTGGGTTTGGCTAGTCTAAAGAAAACAAGAAACTGGAGAGACATGATAGCAATATTCCAGTATCTGAGGGGCTGCCACAAAGAAGAGGGGGCCAGGTTGTTCACCAAAGCACCAGAGGAAAGGATGAGAAACAATGGTTGGAAACTGATCAAGGAGAGAAGCAACCTGGAAGTAAGGAGAAACTTCCTGACAGTGAGGACAATCAACCAGTGGAACAGCTTGCCACCAGAAATCATGGGCGCTCCATCACTGGAGATTTTTAAGAAGAGACTGGACAATCACCTGTCTGAGATGGTGTAGGTCCTCCTGCTTGAGCAGGGGACTGGACTAGAAGACCTCCAAGGTCCCTTCCAGCTCCTATTCTATTCTATTCTATTCTATTCTATTCTATTCTATTCTATTCTATTCTATTCTATTCTATTCTATTCTATTCTATTCTATTCTATTCTATTCTATCCCAAAATAGAATAGAACAAAATAGGATAGGATAGGATAGGATAGGATAGGATAGGATTGTTGTTGTTGTTGTTGAGACTCTGGAAAGAGTGCAAAGAAGAGCAACAAAGATGATCAGGGGACTGGAGGCTAAAACATATGAAAAACTGTTGCAAGAACTGGGTATGTCTAATTTTTAAAAAAAAGAAGGATAAGAGGTGACATGATAGCAGTCTTCCAGTATCTCAGGAACTGCCCCCAAAAAGAGGGAGTCAAGCTATTCTCCAAAGCACCGGAAGGCAGGACAAGAAGCAACGGGTGGAAACTCATCAAGGAGAGAAGCAACCTAGAACTAAAGAAAAACTTCCTGACAGTGAGAGCAATTAACCAGTGGAACCACCTGCCTCCAGAAGCAGTGAAGGCTCCAACAGTGGAAGTTTTTAAGAAGAGACTGGACAGCCATTTGTCTGAAATGGTATAGGGTTTCCTGCTTGAGGTTGGACTAGAAGACCTCCAAAGTCCCTTCCAACCCTACTATTGTGTTCTGTTCTATCCCACCAGCTCCAAACATTCTTCAACTTCAAGAAATCAATGGGTGAAAAGGAGATTAGGGAAGTGGTTAGAAAAAATATTAAGTTTGGAGATGGTCATGCAAAGATCTAGGCAATTCCCAACTTAAGCATTGTTCTTTCCACTGCTAGAATCTCTCTCTCTCTCTCTCTACTTCTGTCTCTCTTTGTGTGTGTGTGTGTGTGAGAGTGTGTGTGTGTGTGTGTGTGTGTGTGTGAGAGAGAGAGAGAGAGAGAGAGAGAGAGAGAGAGAGAGAGAGAGAGAGAGAGAGAGAGAGAGAGGCGCAAAGTCAAATTCATAAAGGCTAAATAATTCACGTCCTTGAGGCCTTCGGAAGCCAAAAAAAGAGCATTGAGGATGTCATATTTATAGCCATTAGTCAGCCTGTCTCAAGAATAATGTTTTCCAGACATGACCAGCTTGCAGTGCTGGGCGGAACTGCTGGGAATTGTAAGTCCAGTTCTTCTCAAGGCTGTGGAGTCCTTGGTGCTCTCTGAGCTTGGTGGCTTTCTTGCAGATGTTTGGTGAATAGACAAGGCAACATCTTCACAGCTTCTCAAGGCTGGCCAGGCTGGAACGTCCTTTGGCAGCTCAATGCGCTAAAGCTGAGGTCTCAGTTTGTCAAGCACCAGCGTCACAACTCTTCTGTGGAAAATTGTGCACATGGACGTCAAAGGTCAACGAGAACATCCATTCCTTGCTTAGTTGATGGGCTCCCACCAGGTTCTTGGGTTACGTTCCCTCATCCTAGTGGACTGAAGATCTGCCCTCGGTTTCAGATCGGTTGCGGTGATCAAGAACAATAGCAAACAAACAAACAAAAAATAAAATCTTCAATTCATCTCAGTTCTTTTGGAATTTATGAGCATGTCCAGGTCACTTGCTTGGCAAAGATATCATATTTATTGGCAGGGTGACTCTTCGGAATGTTATTTTGCCATCTCAATCTAGCTAGTAGCCCTGGGATTTCCCACTGGTTTTTCCCATTCTGACTTCTGACCTTGCTTAAGTTTTGGAAGCTCAGATAATAATAATAATAATAATAATAATAATAATAATAATAATAATAATAATAATAATAATAATAATAGTAGTAGTAGTAGTAGTAGTAGTAGTAGTAGTAGTAGTAGTAGTAGTAGTAGTAGTAGTAGTAGTAGGCAATTCCAGTCATTAGATACACAGCTGGAATAGTGGACTGGACTCAAGCAGAACTAAAAGCAATGGATAGGAAGACCAGAAAAATAATGACCCTTCATCCATGAACTGACATTGACAAACTTTATCTACCAAGGAAAATAGGTGGGTGTGGAATGCTGCAAGTACATCAGATGGTTGAAGAAGAAAAAATGGCTTTGGAAGAATATCTGAAGGACAAGGATGAAGATGCACTGAAATTAGTATATCAGAAGGCTTACTGACTACTGGAGAGACCAAACTGGCCTACAAGAAAGACCAAATGAAGAACAGAATAGAGGCATGGGAAGACAAAGCACTACATGGCCAGTATATAAAGAAAATAGCTGGGAAAGCAGATAATAACAAGACCTGGCAATGGCTAAGAGCAGGACATTTGAAGAAAGAGACCGAGGGACTAATTCTGGCTGCACAAGGCCAAGCCTTAAGGACAAATGCATATAAAGTCAAAATTGAGAAGACAGCAACAGACAGTAAGTGCCGCCTATGCAAAGAAGCTGAAGAAATAGTGGACCACCTGGTAAGCTGCTGCAAGAAGATCGCACAGACTGACTACAAGCAGCGGCATGACAAACTAGCAACAATAATGCATTGGAAGATCTGCAAGAAATATCATTTGCCTGTAAGCAAAAACTGGTGGGATCATAAAATAGAGAAAGTCATAGAAAATGATAAAATTAAACTGCTCTGGGACTTCAGAATTCAAACAGACAAGCACCTGCAACATAACACCCCGGACTTAACAATTGTCGATAAGAAAGACAAAAAAGTCTGGATAGTGGACGTGGCAGCAGAATAGACGAGAAAGAACTGGAGAAGATAACAAAATACAAAGACCTACAAATAGAAATAGAAAGACTATGGCAAAAGCAAGCAAGGGTAGTACCAATAGTAATAGGTGCAATCCGAAAACAACTGGAGCACCACTTGAACACCATTGGCATTGACAAATTTGCTATTAGTCAATTGCAAAAGGCGGTCTTACTAGGAACTGCCTCCATCCTGCGACGATATTTGTAATAACATCAAACATCCACATCTGCCTATCCCAGGTCCTAGGTAAGGACTCGATAGGTAGACAAAATGCCAAATCCAGTCTGAACATCTGGCTGATGTTATTATGGAATAATAATAATAATAATAATAATAATAATAATAATAATAATAATAATAATAATAATAATAATGTTGGAAGGGACCTTGGCGGTCATCTAGTCCAACCCCCTACTCAGTTAGGAAACCCTATACCAGTGGTGGCGGACCTATGGCCCACTCTCTGTGGGCCCGTGCACCGTTGCCCAAGACCCACCTTCTCCTATGGCCCCCTCCTCACCAGCAGCCCCCCCGGAGGAGAGTCACCCTCAGGTGCGGCCCATGCGGAGCAGCGCAGCCAAGGACATGGCAGCCGGGGCAGCAGGGACAAGACTTCGGCCTCGCGCCCCGTCGCATGCAGATGATGCTGCGAGTGCAGGTGGAGGGCGTGGTCTCCATGGCACTGCAGGGCTTCCTGGGTAATCTGCTGTGGCATGCCGTAGAGGTGGTAGGTGGCCCTGCAGGAGGGCGGGAACGGCACGGTTTTTGGGCACTCGGTGTCTAAAAGGTTCGCCATCACTGCCCTATACCATTTTGGACAAATGGCTGTCCAGTCTCTTCTTAAAAACTTCTAGTGTTGGAGCATTCACCACTTCTGGAGGCAGGTGGTTCCACTGATTAAGTGTTCTAACTGTCAGGAAGTTTCTCCTTAGTTCTAAGTTGCTTCTCTCCTTGACTGGTTTCCATCCGTTGTTTCTTGTCCTGCCTTCAGGTGCTTTGGAGAATAGCTTGACTCCCTCTTCTTTGGGGCAGCCCCTGAGATACTGGAAGGTTGCTATCCTGTCCCCCTTCGTCCTTCTCTTCATTAAACTAGACATACCCAATTCCAGCCACCTTTCCTTATATGTTTTAGCCTCCAGTCCCCTGATCATCTGTGTTGCTCTTCTCTGCACTCTTTCTAGAGTCTCAGCATCTTTTTTTTTTTTTTTGTATTGTGGGGACCAGAACAGGATGCAGATAAATGTTTCTCATCTGATCTTTGTCTTTTCCTCGGACATATTTTTTTTTCTTTTTTTCATGGTATTGTAGGGTTGTAAGACAGAAAATAATAAAAGAAAAATGACTGTCCTTAGCAATACAGGAGAAAGGAGAAAGCACCAGGATACCATGACGTTTTTAGCCTGTCTTTATTCGCTCTTGTAAAGGTTTCAGTAGCTCCAGTGACCCCAGAAGATTTCTGAAGAAAAAAAATTACAAATCTAGTCACAAAGAAGAAACCATTTCACCAAAGGAACACAATTTCGGGATGACGGCAATGGAATAAGAGATGCTGTGCAATCATATAAAATGCAAATTGCATGGTGTAGGAAGCTTTGATTCGTCTGATTCGTTCAGAGGGCACCATCAAACTTTCAAGGATATAATTCCGGTTTTCCACTGGAATTATCAACACCACCCAGCTCAGCGTCGGATGTCATCCATGACTGAATTTCTCTCTTATGTCAGAAGCAAGAGAAGCCACAATGGATCTTTTGTTGCACTAAACAGTAAAAGGTAGAATTGAAACCCTCCTCCACTCTGTCTGTCTGTCTGTCTGCCTATCTCTATCACTTATCTATTCATCTGTCTATATCATCTCTCTATCTCTCTATACCATATATCTATCCCTCTCTCCCTCCCTCCCTCTCTCTCTCTCATCTTTCTCTTTCTATCTATCTATCTCTATCTCATCTATCTATCTCTATCACCTATCTATCTGTTTATATCATCTATCTATATCTTACATCTATTTTATCTCTATCAATTATCATCTATCTTTCTCTCTACTATCTTTCTCTATCCATCTATCTCTATCACCTATCTATCCATCTGTTTATATACCTATCTTTCTATACTATATATCTATCCCTATCTCTATCTATCTATCTATCTATCTATCTACCTATCTATCTATCTATCTCATCTTTCTCTTTCTATCTCTCTCATCTATCTCTCTCATCTATCTATCTGTTTATATCATCTATCTATATTTTACATCTATTTTATCTCTAACTATCATCTATCTTTCTATCATCTTTCTCTATCTATCTATCTCTATCACCTATCTATCCATCTGTTTATATCATCTCTCTATATCATATACAGTATCTATCTATCTATCTATCTATCTATCTATCTATCTATCTATCTATCTATCTATCTATCTATCTATCTATCTATCTATCTAGGTGTTGTGTCCTGGGTCTGTTGAGGCAGATCAGCAGACCCAGAAGTGTTGCAAATGGTCCCGGGCATTCCAAAAGCTGCCCAGGACCAGACTGGTTGGCGCTGGCCTTGTGAGCAGGCGCAAGGCGCAAAAAGGGAGAATTACGATAGGCTGTTTGGGAAACTATAAAAGGCCTGCGAGCCTGTTGGTTATTGAGTGGAACTGGGATTGAATAAAGAAGAACTTGATTGCAACTGGTTGTGTGTGTCGCTTCAATGCTGCGAACCCCAATACATAAAACTACCTACCTACCTACCTACCTACCTATCTATCTATCTATCTATCTATCTATTTATCTATCTCACCTATCTTTCTGTTTATATCATCTCTCTATCTATACCTTACATCTACTTATCTCTATCATCTATCATCTATCTATCTCTATCATCTTTCTCTCTATATATATATATCATCTGTTTGTATCATCTCTCTATCTATATCTTATATCTATCTATCTATCTATCTCTATCTATCTATCTCTATCTATCTATCTATCTATCTCTATCACCCATCTATCTATCTATCTATCTATCTATCTATCTATCTATCTATCTATCTATCTATCTATCTATCTATCTATCACCTATCTATCAATCTGTTTATATCATCTCTCTATCTATATCTTACATCTGTATTTATCTCTATCTATCTATCTATCTATCTATCTATCTATCTATCTATCTATCTATCTATCTATCTTTGTATCTAGCGAGTTGCAACTTTGAACACTGAACAAACTGTTGCAAGCTGCAGACCCCCTGGCTTGATGAACAGACCTTCCCATTTCATGAGCAAAGCAATTTCTCCCCAGTTCCCAAAAGGAAATTCTTCAATGCTTTCTCAAGGGCAGAATTTTGCTTTCGCTGCGGCGGTAGCCACATGTTCGGAAAAGTGCAAAAAAAAAAAATGATGTTCCCCTCCGTTGTCTTCCTGTGGGATTTGACAGCAACATGGGAGGCCAGTAAAACGGCAGCCAAGGATTATGCGATGAAAACACAACTGCATTCACACACTTCCTTTTGGCCACCCTTGCCCCGGGATTTATGTAAGCAGAACACTTTTTTTTTTCCTGGGCCTATTTCTCTGACCATCTCTTCTTCCACAAACGTTTGGGGGAGGGGGAAATGCCGGTCGCCAAAGTTGTGAGAACTAGCAAAAGAAGAGAAAGAAAGCAGAAGAAATTTGTCTTGGGCATAAAGAGAGGATAAACCCCACTCACATCTAGAACTGATTGTGTGACTTATTTGTGTGATGAAACATCTGGAAGAAAACTACCAAGTTCAGAGAACACCAAGGACCCCATAGTCTTTCTCCTCTTCATATTCCTCCTCCTCCTCCTCCTCCTCCTCCTCCTCCTCCTCCTCCTCCTCCTCCTCTCCACAAACCCTTCTCGCTTCTAGCACTGATGATGTTACCTAGTTGGGTCATGAAATGTCTGCAAAGAAACAACCTAACTCAAAACAACCTAGTTCAGAGAGCACGAAATGTCTCACAATCATCCTCCTCCTCCTCCTCCTCCTCCTCCTCCTCCTCCTCCTCTCTGCAAACCCTTCTCGCTTCTAGCACTGATGATGTTACCTAGTTGGGTCATGAAATGTCTGCAAAGAAACAACCTAACTCAAAACAACCTAGTTCAGAGAGCACGAAATGTCTCACAATCATCATCATCCTCCTCCTCCTCCTCCTCCTCCTCCTCCTCTCTGCAAACCCTTCTCCCTTCTAGCACTGATGATGTTACCTAGTTGGGTCATGAAATGTCTGCAAAGAAACAACCTAACTCAAAACAACCTAGTTCAGAGAGCACCAAATGTCTCACAATCCTCCTCCTCCTCCTCCTCCTCCTCCTCCTCCACTCCACAAACCCTTCTCGCTTCTAGCACTGATGATGTTACCTAGTTGGGTCATGAAATGTCTGCAAAGTAACAACCTTACTCAAAACAACCTAGTTCAGAGAGCACGAAATGTCTCACAATCCTTCTCCTCCTCCTCCTCCTCCCCCTCTCCACAAACCCTTCTCCCTTCTAGCACTGATGATGTTACCTAGATAGGTCACGAAACGTCTGCCAGGAAACCACCAAGCTCAGAGAGCACCAAGGATCCCACCATCCTCCTCCTCTTCCTTTTCCTTTTCCTCTTCCTCCTCTTCCTTCTCCCCCTCCCCCTCCTCCTCCTCCTCCTCCTCCTCCTCCTCCTCCTCCCTTCTAGCACTGATGCTGTTACCCAGCTGGGTAATGAAACATCTGGAAAAAGAACCCCAAACCAAGCTCAGAAAGCACCAAGGACCCCACATTTCAACCCTGAACTGCAAATATTTTCTTTTACCAATCTACAGGACGATGTGGAAGATGACGCCACCTTCCCTGGTGACCCTCCCAATACAGCACGGATTTCTTGTAGATAAGGAACCTCCAACATTCCCTCAACATGCAGAAATGGCCACCGGTAAACCGGATTTTTCCACGCCACCAAATAAAAAGTTAGGTTTCCTTTTTATTTTGGGGAGGATGGCGTGGGAGACAACTTTGCATTAGCTCTCCTATGCAAGTTCTTCTGAATACTTGAAGGCCCCCTTCAGATGACCTTGTGACCTTCCAAACCATAATCTCCACGGTCACGGCATGCTGGAACCAAGACCCACATTTAGTGACACGGAACTAATTCCAAAGACCTCCATATAATAATAATAATAATAATAATAATAATAATAATAATAATAATAATGATGATGATGATGATAATGATAATAATAATAATAATAATAATAATAATAATAATAATAATAATAATAATAATAATAATAATAATAATAATAATAATAATAATAGTAATAATAAAGTTGGAAGGGACCTTGGAGGTTACCTAGTCTAATCCCCTGCTCAGGCAGCAAACCCTACACCATTTCAGACAAATGGCTGTTCGGTCTCTTCTTAAAAACTTCAAGTGTTGGAGCATTCACCGCTTCTGGAGGCAAGGAGTTCCATTGGTTAATTGTTCTCACTGTCAGGAAGTTTCTCCTTAGCTCCAGGTTGCTTCTCTCCTTGATTAGTTTCCATCCGTTGCTTCTTGTCCTGCCTTCAGGCGCTTGACTCCCTCTTCTTTGGGGCAGCCCCTGAGATACTGGAACACTGCTATCCTGTCCCCCCTCGTCCTTCTCTTCGTTAAACTAGACATACCCAATTCCAGCAACTGTTCCTTATATGTTTTAGCCTCCAGTCCCCTAATCATCTTTGCTGCTCTTCTCTGCACTCTTTCTAGAGTCTCAGCATCTTTTTTACATCGTGGTGACCAAAGCTGGATGCCGGTGTCCCAAGTGTGGCCTTACCAAAGCACTGTAAAGTGGTATTAACACTTCACATGATCTTGATTCTATCCCTCTGTTAATGCAGCCCAGCACTGTGTTGGCTTTTTTAGCAGCTGCAGCACATAGCTGGCTCCTATTTAAGTGATTGTCCACTAGGACTCCGAGATCCCTTTCACAGTTACTACTATTGAGCAAGGTATCCCCTATACTATACCTGTACATTTGGTTTTTCTATGTTTCTAACAGTCTATATTTAGGCCACCAGAAACACATGTCTGGCTCAGCTAGGTGGCCTCTTCTAGATGACCTTGAATGGACGAAGCAGCAAAACTCATTAGCAGCTAAACGAGAAACATTCAAGAATTCCCCCAAGTTGTTGGCTATACCGAGAACTAACCCCCCCCCCATTTCTTCTGAACGAAAAGCAAACAACTTTGGTTGCCAATAAAAGGACAAGGGTGTGTACCTTGTGTCACTAGGAAGTAAGCTGTGGGAGACTTTTAGCACATATATAGGCATAGTTCCATTAAAATTCTGTAGTGGCATCTCCATGCATAGATTGATGCACCCGGGGAAAAATATCTGCAGGTCTTTTCAATCAACGTCGCTTCACAGATCCCTTTTGGTACCCAAGATTTATTGATTATTACTCTTCTTCATACTATTTATAGCATTTATGTACGGTCCCTATAGCAAAACGTTTACAGCCTTAAAACCAGAAGGAAAAAAAAATCTGGTGAAGCAACAGTCCTTAAAACTGCTTATAGATTGGTAAAAACAAGCCCCATGCAAAAAAAGAAAGATTGACCATCTTCTCCATCGAACCATCGAAACAAAATTATTTTTATCGCCTTATAATTATTATTATTTATTAAATAAAATGAAGGTGGTCCACTTTTAGACGTGGAAAGCGGTGTAGCATGCTAACCGCTTCTGAGAATTTGAGCTATCAAAATTTTCTTTGGGGACAGATCTCAATTTTCTCCAACAGGCCTAATGGCTAGACCAGGGATAGGCAACCTTGGCTCTTTTATGACTTCAACTCCCAGAATTCCTGAGCCAGTCACGCTGAGGGGAAAGGGAGAGGTTTCCAAGCTGAGCCATGCTGGCTGAGGAATTCTGGGAGTTGAAGTCCACCAGTCATAAAGCGGCCTAGGCCTAGCCCAGAGGTAGTCAACCTTCGCTCTTTTATGACTGGTGGACTTCAACTCCCAGAATTCCTGAGCCAGTCACGCTGAGGGGAAAGGGAGAGGTTTCCAAGCTGAGCTGAGCTGGCTCAGGAATTCTGGGAGTTGAGTCCACCAGTCATAAAGAGGCCTAGGCCTAGGCCAGAGGTAGGCAACCTTGGCTCTTTTATGACTCGTGGACTTCAACTCCCAGAATTCCTGAGCCAGCCATGCTGAGGGGAAAGGGAGAGGTTTCCAAGCTGAGCTATGCTGGCTCAGGAATTCTGGGAGTTGAAGTCTACGAGTCATAAAACGGCCTAGGCCTAGGTAGGCAACCTTGGCTCTTTTATGACTGGTGGACTTCAACTCCCAGAATTCCTGAGCCAGACTGGCTCAGCATGGAAACCTCTCCCTTTCCCCTCAGCATGGCTGGCTCAGGAATTCTGGGAGTTGAAGTCCCCGAGTCATAAAAGAGCCAAGGTTGCCTATCCCTGTGCTAGACTGTTAATAAAAGTAACACCTGCCCAGATCTTAACCAGCCAGCAGATGTTAATGATGCCGATGTTATGAGCCAGCAGTGTGTGGCAGCAGCAAAAAAAAGCCAATGCAATCCTAAGTTGCATTAACAGAGGGACTGAATCTAGATCACTTGAGGTACTAGTACCGCTCTATAAAGCCTTAGTAAGGCCACACCTAGAATACTGAATCCAGTTTTGGTCACCACACAATAAAAAAGATGATGAGACATGAAAGACAGCTGGCTGACTTTGTGCCAGTCACCAGGAGATGGTGAGTTCTAGTCCCGCCTTAGGCATGAAAGCTGGCTGGGTAACCTTGGGCCAATCACCAGGAGCCTCTCAGTTCTAGTCCCACCTTAGGCGTGAAAGCCAGCTGGTGACTTTGGGCCAATCACCAGGAGATGGTGAGTTCTAGTTCCGCCTTAGGCATGAAAGCCAGCTGCTTATTTTGGGCCAATCACCAGGAGATGGTGAGTTCTAGTCCCGCCTTAGGCATGAAAGCCAGCTGGATAACTTTGGACCAATCAGCTAAGTTCTAGTCCTGTCTTAGGCATGAAAGACAGCTGCTGACTTTGGGCCAATCACGAGGAGAGAGTGAATTCTAGTCCTGCCTTAGGCATGAAAGCCAGTTGGTTATTTTGGGCCAATCAACCAGGAGATGGTGAGTTCTAGTCCCGCCTTAGCCATGAAAGCCAGTTGGGTGACTTTGTGCCAATCACCAGGAGATGGTGAGTTCTAGTCCTGCCTTAGGCATTAAAGGCAGCTGGTTACTTTGAGCCAATCACCAGGAGACGGTGAGTTCTTGTCCCGCCTTAGGCCATGGAAGCCGGCTGGGTAACCTTGGACAAATCACCAGGAGGTGCTAAGTTCTAGCTCCGCTTTAGGCATGGAAGCCAGCTGGTGACTTTGGGCCAATCGCCAGGAGATGATGAGTTCTAGTCCCGCCTTAGCCATGAAAGCCAGCTGGGTATCTTTGGGTAGTCCTTCCCTTTCCATCCAACCCACCTCAGAGGGTTTTTGCTGTGGGGAAAACAGGAAGAGAAAAGTGTATTGGCTATCTTGGCCACCTTGAATTATTTGTAAAAATAATAAAGCTAGGTTGTAAATACATCAAAGAAATAAATAGCTTGGGAGCCTGCATGGGCTATAAACTCAAGTTGCTTGTCTTATTAGGTGGAATACAATATCTGCTGTAATCTAGGTTTAGATTGATGGCCTTAAGAAGAGGCATGCAGCCTATTTATCCTGATTAATACCAAAGGAAGGTATTATCCTGCCTTGAATGCATTCCAAATTCTGCAGAGCACAATGGAGCCCACGACACCATGTTGAATTGTTTAACATTTTCAGAGACGGGAATTTTCTCTTTGGACTGCAGTGAACTAGAGGGCTCCTTGACGCCCCAAAGATCTAGTGTCCCATCCATATCTCCAGCTGGAGACCTGCCTGAGCAGCATAATATTAAGAACTGTGATGAATGGTTGAAGATAAGATTAGGCGCAGCCCTCAACTATAAGTCAAATGAAGGGTTATACGCAGGAGTCTTCAGACTTGGCCCTTTTGTGACTTGTGGACTTCAACTCCCAGAATTCCTCAGGGGTCTTCAGACTTGGCCCTTTTATGACTTGTGGACTTCAACTCCCAGAATTCCTCAGGGGTCTTCAGACTTGGCCCTTTTATGACTTGTGCACTTCAACTCCCAGAATTCCTCAGGGGTCTTCAAACTTGGCCCTTTTATGACTCGTGCACTTCAACTCCCAGAATTCCTCAGGGGTCTTCAAACTTGGCCCTTTTATGACTTGTGGACTTCAACTCCCAGAATTCCTCAGGGGTCTTCAAACTTGGCCCTTTTATGACTCGTGGACTTCAACTCCCAGACTTCCTCAGCCAGCGTACCTGAGAAGGACCAGGGTTGACATGATAGCCATGTTCCAATATCTCAGGGGCTGCCCCAGAGAAGAGGGAGTCAAGCTATTCTCCAAAGCACCTGAAGGCAGGACAACAAGCGACGGATGGAAACTCATCAAGGAGAGAAGCAACCTGGAACTAAGGAGAAACTTCCTGACGGGTAGAACAATTAATCAGTGGAACAACCTGCCTCCAGAAGTTGTGGGTGTTCCATCACTGGAGTTTTCAAGAAGAGGCTGGATACGTAATTATATTTGTATTATGTAACACCAACACCAGTTCATGAGAACAATTAACCAGTGGAACTACTTGCCTCCAGAAGTTGTGGGTGCTCCATTATTGGGGGCTTTTAAGAAGAGCTTGGACAGCCACTGGAATGGTATGGGATCTCCTGCTTGAGCAAGGGGTTGGACTAGAAGACCTCCAAGATCCCTTCCAACTCTGTTCTTCTGTATTCTAAATGAGAATATAAGGAAGTTGACCCAGGCGAAAGGTCAGGTCCAAAAAGAGGACACGGAAACAAAAGTGGTTAGCCACTTGTCGGTCTTCCTTCTCACAATTCATGGGAAGATTTGCATATCCTGTATAATTCTCAGTTCTCCTTCCAACTTGCTACTCGGAGTCGGTGTTATTCTGCGGCCACCAAGGACCTCTAATTCTTCTATTTACTTTTTTTTTTTAACTCATCTCTGCAAAGGAAAATTAATCTTGTGAAGGAAGGGAAATACTGTTGGACATTTCTCCTGTAGCTCTTGAGTCATCGCTCCATCGCTGAAGGCTTTACCACAGAGACGAACTTAATTCTGAACTTGATCACAGCAGCGAGGCTGTTGGTGGGACAATACTGGAAGAAGCCAGAAATACCACCTATTGAAGAATGGACTTTGAAAGTAACAAATTTGGCAGAAATGGCTAAAATATCGGCATATTTGAAGGATCGCTCAAATGAACAATATATGATAGACTGGAAACATTGGATAGACTACATACAAGAGAAACACCAATCAAAGAAAATGTATCTGGCTTATAGTTAAATCTGGACATACGGAGTGAAGAATGTTTACAAATTTAAATCGATTGTATTAAGTTGGATAGCAGTTATCCTGAATTTCCCCCTGGTTTACATGTACAAATATATATCTATCGATTAATGGAAGATATATATTAAATAGACTAAGAATGTACTTGTTGAAGGGATGGGTATATTGACATGAAAATTATTAATTTTAATAAGATGACTTGTTTGTTTGATGTCCAATGGATTGATCTGAAAAGAAGCAAAATTTAAAATTTGTAAAATGTAGTTGACTTATAGTTAAACTTGGACATACGGAGTGAAGAAGGTCTACAAATTTAAAAGATTGTGTTAAGCTGAATGGCTTTAACTTGAACTTTTTCTTTGTTTACATGTACAAACGGATATCTAATAATAAAAAAATTATAAAATAAAAAAAAATGATAACGTTGAAAAAAAAAAGAAGAGACTGGACAGTCACTTGTCTGAGATGGTATAGGTCCTCCTGCTTGAGGTGGGGCTGGACTAGAAGACCTCCAAGGTCCCTTCCAGCTTTATTCTATTTCAAAGTTGCCGTGCTCGTTGTTTTATTGTTGCTTTGTGGACTCAGCGTTATCAACCTGCTACCGTCGTTTTTCCCGTGGCTTGTTGAATTGCAAAGTGTTATGGTGTGTAAAGGACCCTCCTTTGCAATAAATATTAGGGGGGAATCCTGGGGGGGGAAGGGGGGATTTTATTAAAAGGTCCACATCTGCAAGTTCACAATTAATAACAGAGACCAGCTTGCTGGCATGATTATACTCATGTTATTGAGACAATCCCTGGGCATTTTCAGAAGAAGTCAAATCTATTCTCTTGTGGCATTTCAAAGAACCGGGATGAAATGTGTCCCAGGAAGGCCATCCAAAAGGATGCTTAGAAATACTTATAAAAATTATTATTATTTTGGGGTGGGGAGAAATCATAAAAAAGCAAACTTTCTATTCATGATGAAAGGGGAGAGAGGCTGAGAGGAGGTGACTTCGTTGCAGAAGATGACAACAGATGAGTTTGCAACAGAAATGAGATGCAAAGGTTTCAGAAATTGTATCTCAGTCTCTCTGATGCCTGTGCTACATCCACATGGAGAGAAGTAAGCAGTGTGGTACCACAAGGTTCCATCTTAGACCCAGCACTCTGCAACATCTTCATAAAACGACTTAGATGAGGGAATTGAAGGGGAACTCATCAAATTAGCAGATGACACCAAACTAGCAGGAGTAGCCAACACCCCAGAAGACAAACTCAGGATCCAAAAAGATCTTGACCAACTCGAACAATGAGCTCTTTCCAACAAAATGTGGAGTAAAGCAAAGTCTTACACTTAGGCAGGAAAAACCAAAGGCACAAATACAGATTGGCCGAGACCCGACTTGGAGGCAGTGAATTTGAGAGGGACCTTGGAGTCGTAGTGGACGATCACTTGACTATGAGCCAGTAATGTGCAGCAGCAACCAAAAAAGCTAATACAATCTTGGCTTGCATAAACAGAGGCATAGAATCAAGATCACGCAAAGTATTAGTACCGCTTTATAAAGCCCTAGTAAGACCTGGAATACTGCAGCCAGTTTTGGTCACCATATCACAAAAAAGATGTTGAGAGTTTGGAAAAAAAAATCAGAGAAGAGCAACTAAGATGATTGAAGGCCTGGAGACCAAAACGTACGAAGAACGGCTGCAGGACTTGGGTTGGGCTAGTCTGAAGAAAAGAAGAAATAGGGGAGACACGATAACCGTGTTCCAGTATCTGAGGGGCTGCCACAAAGAAGAGGGGGTCATGTTGTTCACCAAAGCACCAGAGGGAAGGACGAGAAACAATGGTTGGAAACTGATCAAAGAGAGAAGCAACCTGGAAGTAAGGAGAAACTTCCTTCTCCCCAGAAATCGTGGGTGCTCCATCACTGGAAATCACCTGTCTGAGATGGTATACAGTAGGTCAGGGGTAGGCAACCTTGGCTCTTTAATGACTGGTGGACTTCAACTCCCAGAATTCCTGAGCCAGCCATGCTGAGGGGAAAGGGAGAGGTTTCCAAGCTGAGCCAGGCTGGCTCAGGAATTCTGGGAGCTGAAGTCCACGAGTCATAAAAGAGCCAAGGTTGCCTACCCCTGGCCTAGGGCCTAGGCCGCTTTATGACTGGTGGACTTCAACTCCCAGAATTCCTGTGCCACAATGGCTCAGCTTGGAAACCTCTCCCTTTCCCCTCAGCATGGCTGGCTCAGGAATTCTGGGAGTTGAAGTCCACCAGTCATAAAAAAGCCAAGGTTGCCTACCTCTGGCCTAGGCCTAGGCTGCTTTATGACTGGTGGACTTCAACTCCCAGAATTCCTGAGCCAGCCATTGTGAGGGGAAAGGGAGAGGTTCCCAAGCTGAGCTGAGTTGGCTCAGGAATTCTGGGAGTTGAAGTCCACAAGTCATAAAAGAGTCAAGGTTGCCTACCCCTGGTATAGGTCATCCTGCTTGAGCAGGGGGCTGGACTAGAAGACCTCCAAGGAGTGTCAAACTGCCGGCCCATGAGACAGATGCGTCATGCTAAAACCGCGCCCATCCCAGCTCCGGCAATGGGGGGAAAGTGACATGGTGAGTTTGACACCCATGATTTACTTTTATCCTGTCTTTATCGCTTTTATAAATAACTCATGGTGGCAAGCATACCTAATGTTCTTTCTCCTCCTATTTTCCCCATAACAACAACCCTGTGAGGTAGTTGCTGAGAGAGAAAGACCAGCTCAAAGTCACCCAGCTGCTTTTTATGCCTAAGGCAGGATTAGAACTCACAGTCCCTTGATGATTGTTCCAAAGTCACCCCAGCAACTTCCACGGCTAGGCGGGACTACAACTCACCGTCTCTTGGTGATTGGCCCAAAGTCACCACCCCAACATGTCTCTAGTTTTTCTATTTGAATTTTTTTTTATTAATTTTATCAAAGTATAAAATACAAGGGGGAAAAAAGCATGGAAAACTAAAAGAAAAGGGGGGATATGGGGGATAGTGTAAAGGAGAAAAGAAAAGAGAAAAAGGTGCTAACCTCCGACTCTCTTTAGCACAACATGACAACCACAACTTGTTGCTTTTACACAATAGATGTACAAGCCATTTCCATAACAATCAGCCTATCTAGTTTACAAAAACAAAATTGAAGTTTCATATTTTTTTTTCTCATTGCAAGCACAAAATCCGGAAGATAATAATAATAATAATAATAATAATAATAATAATAATAATAATAATAATAATAATAATAGTAGTAGTAGTAGTAGTAGTAGTAGTAATAGTAATAACAGTAATAACAGTAATAATAGTAATAATAGTAATAATAGTGGTGGTTGTGGTGGTTGTGGTGGTGGACGTGGCAGTGCCTGGAGACAGCAGAATAGATGAGAAAGAACTGGAGAAGATAATAAAATACAAAGGCCTACAAATAGAAATAGAAAGACTGTGGCAAAAGTAAACAAGGGTAGTACCAATAGTAACAGGCGCCTTGGGTGCAATCCCAAAACAACTGGAGCACCACTTGGACACCATCATTGGCATTGACAAATTCACCGTTAGTCAATTGCGAAAGGCGGCCTTATTAGGAACTGCTTCCATCCTGCGACGAGATCTGTAATACCATCAAACATCCACATCTGCCTATCCCAGGTCCTGGGTAAGGACTCAATAGGTAGACAAAAGGCCAAATCCAGTCTGAACATCTGGCTGACTGTGAGATGATCCATAATAATAATAACAATAACAATAATAATAATAGTAATAATAAAAATAGCTGGGAAAGCAGATAATAACAAGACCTGGCAATGGCTAAGAGCAGGACAATTGAAGAAAGAGACTGAGGGACTAATTCTGGCTGCACAAGACCAAGCCTTAAGGACAAATGCATATAAAGTCAAAATTGAGAAGACAGCAATAGACAGTAAGTGCCGCCTATGTAAAGAAGCTGAAGAAACAGTGGACCACCTGGTAAGCTGCTGCAAGAAGATCGCACAGACTGACTACAAGCAGCGGTAGACAAAAATGCCAAATCCAGTCTGAACATCTGGCTGACTGTGCGATGATCCATAATAATAATAATAATAATAATAATAATAATAATAATAATAATAATAATAATAATAATAATAATAATAATAATAATAATAATAATAACGTTGGAAGGGACCTTGGAGATCATCTAGTCCAACCCCCTGTTCAGGCAGGAAACCCTACACCATTTCAGACAAATGGCTGTCCGGTTTCTTCTTAAAAACTTCAAGTGTTGGAGCATTCACCGCTTCTGGAGGCAGGTGGTTCCACTGGTTAATTGTTCTCACTGTCAGGAAGTTTCTCCTTAGTTCCAGGTTGCTTCTCTCCTTGATTCTCTTTTTTGGATAAAGGAATCAATTTAACCATCTCTGTTTCTCTTTGTTGTGGGGAATAGTATATATAATAATATATCTTTTTTTTCTTTTTAACCTTTTTTTTTAGTTTTAGTAATTTACTAATTCTGGGGAGTACTCAGATATTGTATATAAAGGAGAAAAGAACAACAGCCCCGATTATCCCAACAGCCACAGTGGCACAGATTGACAATCAACCCACCTCAGGGAAATCTACACGAAGTGTTTTCCGCTCTAAATTTTCAAATACTATTTATATATATGACCCAGGGCGACTCACAATGAGAATACAAGTGAAACATAACATAAAATCAATTAAAATTACCAATTACTATATAAAAACTAGGTAATTCACCACACTCATACAACACACAATCACAGAATAATATGTATTATTATTCTAATATTATTAGAATATTATTCTTTCTCCCAAGGAGAAAGAAACCCACAACTGTTTTTGTAAGTAATTCCAATTCCCACATACGTGGACAAAACTGAATCCTCTGTGTACCGTTCTGGGCTTGCCAGAGCATATCCTCGGGGACTCTGCAAGATGAATTTACGGCCACAAATGGGGACAAAAACCTCAGGGAGAAAATGAAAAGCACTGAGTGAAGCGAAGTTCGACTGGCTGGTTCTTTCTCTGGACATCTGGAAAAGGCAGAAAAACAGGACCGTAGGAGAAACCTTGGAGTCCAGATGGTGCTGGCAAGAACAGGCTTTCAGTAGAAGGACGACAGCTGTGCAGTTCAGAATACCAGCTTCCGCTTAACTTCACAGCTGAAAGCAGAGCCAGGTCATTCCTGAACTTCTTCATGACCTGGGATTAAAATGTTTTAATCCAAGATTAAAATCTGAGAATAGAATAGAACAGAACAGAATATAATATAGAATAGACTAGAATAGAATAGAATAGAATATAGAATAGAGTAGAATATAGACTAGAATAGATTATAGCATGGAATACAGAATGGAATATAGAATGGAATAGAATTAAGAATAGAATAGAATTAAGAATAGAATAGAATAGAATAGAATAGAATAGAATAGAATAGAATAGAATAGAATAGAATAGAATAGAATAGAATAGAATAGAATAGAATAGAATAAGGAATAGAATAGAATAGAATAGAATAGAATAGAATAGAATAGAATAGAATAGAATAGAATAGAATAGAATAGAATAGAATAGAATAGAATAGAATAGAATAGAATAGGGAATGGAATGGAATGGAATGGAATGGAATGGAATGGAATGGAATGGAATAGAATAGAATAGAATAGAATAGAATAGAATAGAATAGAATAGAATAGAATAGGGAATGGAATGGAATGGAATGGAATGGAATAGAATAGAATAGAATAGAATAGAATAGAATAGAATAAGGAATAGAATAGAATAGAATAGAATAGAATAAGGAATAGAATAGAATAGAATTAAGAATAGAATAGAATAGAATAGAATAGAATGGAATGGAATGGAATAGAATAGAATAGAATAGAATAGAATAGAATAGAATAGAATAGAATAGAATAAGGAATAGAATAGAATAGAATAGAATAGAATAGAATAGAATAGAATAGAATAGAATAGAATAGAATAGAATAGAATAGAATAGAATAGAATAATTGAGCTGGAAGGGATCTTGCAGGTCTTCTAGTCCAACCCACTTCTCAGGCAGGAAAGGCTCAGGAATTCTGGGAGTTGAAGTCCACCAGTCATAAAAGACATACCATTCCAGACTAATGGCTGTCCAGTCTCTTCTTAAAAACCTCCAGTGTTTGGAGCATTCACAACATCTAGGGGCCATTTGTTCCACTGATTAATTGTTCTAATTGTCAGCTAATTGTCCAAGCTTGCGACTTTAAGACCTCTGGACTTCAGCTCCCAGAATTCTCCAGCCAGCTATACTGGCTGTGGAATTCTGGGAGCTTAAAGTCGCATGCTTGGATTCCCTCCTCGGTGTAGTGGTTCAAGGCACTAAGTTAAAAACCAGCTGTTGGATCCTTCTAATTCTGCCTTACATGCAAAGGCAGCTGGGTGACCTTGGGCCGGTCACTTCCTCTGAGCCCTTGGAAGCGAGCAAAGGCTAACCATTTGTGAAATCTTGCCAACAAAAACTCGGGGAATTCATCCAGGCCGTCGCCAGGAATCAACATGGAGTCAGAGACACCCAGACAAGAAAATCCCAGCGATCAACGTTCCCTCGAGGGCTTCACTCCACCGGATTAATTTTGCACGTTATGTTTCCAAACCTCAAAAGGCTCCATTCGTACGACACGCTATATTCAAAACTCGGGTTCCTGAAAAAAGCCACAAAACTTTTTTGCACACTAATTGCAAAAGATCTGGAATGTACAGGTGGTCCGCCCCAGTTGGGACCAGAATTTCCCTTGCTATAATTCAAGAGATTTGACTCTTGAATTGGAGTATCACATGAGGAAACACCTGTTTGAATACGGTTAAAAGAACAGGTAACTTTGGATGCAAAGGGGCCCTACAATTAGAGGGATAAGAGATATAAGTACATAATATATAAAATGTGCTTTGGAGATACTGGAAGACTGTTATCATGTCTCCCCTCATCCTTCTCTTCATTAAACTAGACATGCCCAATTCCAGCAACCGTTCCTTCTATGTTTTAGCCTCCAGTCCCCTGATCATCTTTGTTGCTCTTCTCTGCACTCTTTCTAGAGTCTCAGCATCTTTTTTACATCGTGGTGACCAAAATTGGATGCAGGATTCCAAGTGTGGCCTTACCAAGGCATTGTAAAGTGGTATTAACACTTCATGTGATCTTGATTCTATCCCTCTGTTAATGCAGCCAAGCACTGTGTTGGCTTTTTGGCAGCTGCAGCACACGGCTGGCTCCTATTTAAATAATTGTGAACTAGGATTCCGAGATCCCGCTCACAGTTGCTACTATTGAGCAAGGTACCTGCTAAACCAGTGGTTCTCAACCTTTTTCAGGTTGAGACCCCACTTGCGCCGCCCATGCGCGCTGCGACCTCGACCCGGGCGCGCGCGTGCGCGCGTGCCGGGCCGATCCGCGCATGCGCAGCACATGTGCGATGAAAAAAAAACAAAAAAAATCAAAAACAAAAATCAAAAACAAAATGGCGGACTGCAACGGGCCGATCCGCGCACGCACGGCACGCGCGCGACAGCCCAAACCGCGCGTGCGCGGCGTGCGCATGACAAAAAAAAACAAAAACATTTTTTTAAAAAAATTAAAAAAAATTGTGGACTGCGACGGGCCGATCCGCGCATGCGCAGTACGCGTGCGACGAAAAAAAAACAAAAAAAATCAAAAACAAAAATCAAAAACAAAATGGCGGACTGCGACGGGCCAATCCGCGCGCGCACGGCGCGCACGCGACGGGCCGAACCGCGCATGCGCGGCACGCGCGTGACAAAAAAAACAAAAAAAATTAAAAAAAAATTAAAAAATGGTGGACCGTGACGGGCCGATCCGTGCATGTGCAGCGCGTGTGCGACAGCCCGAACCGCGCATGCACGTCGCGCGCGCGACAAAAATAAATAATAAATTTAAAAAATGGCGGACCGTGACGGGCCAATCCGCACATGCACGGCGCGCACGCGACGGCTGAACCGCGCATGCGCGCACGCGCGCGATGAAAAAAAAACAAAGAAAACAAAAACCAAAATGGTGGACCGCGGTGTCCGGCGACCCCCGCGAAACGGTCATTCGATCCCAAATGGGGTCGCGACCCATAGGTTGAGAACCGCTGTCCTAAACTATACCAGTGCATTTGGTTTTTCTTGCCTAAATGTAGAATCTTACTTTTTCACCTATATTTCAGTGAAATATAAACTGATCAGAGAAGATGTTATAGGTAGATGTCATAAGATAGATAAAGCAGTATAAGTATTTTTATAATGCATGAAATATGAAAACATTGGGATGGTGAATCTAAATGGAAAATCTGGATATTTAGATGGTTAATAGTGAGCAAATTATGACTGATAAGAATTGTTTGAATATTAAGAGGAAATTAAACTTAAATAAGAAGTATGGGAATAGGCTATATGGTGAAGTAATAAGATGATTTTTAGAAAACTAACATAAGACAATAAGAAAAAATGTCATACATGGACATTATTATTTGTACAAACATGAAAAAAAATGTTTATACTTAACCATTTATGCGCTGAAAATATTAAGAATGATATTTATTTAAGGTTGAAGAATGAGAATATTATTGGGAGAAGGGAAGCTCAAAGAAATACACTATTAATTAATATACTAATTATGGAATTACAAAAGTTAATTATTATTGACTATTAACTAACTACTGTTGATTGGGGTTTTTTTTCAAAATATATGAACCAAGACAACACGCTGTACATTAGGCACTAAGATTGTTATTGTAAAAAAATAATCAATAAAACATTTCTAAAAAAAAAAAAGAATTTCCTTTGCTATGATTGTGAAGTCGCTTGCTTTAGCTCAGGGGTCTTCAAACTTGGCCCTTTTATGACTTGTGGACTTCAACTCCCAGAATTCCTCAGCCAGGCAGTTCTTTCGAGTCTTCTTTTTAAAAAAAAAATATTAATTTTTAGTTACAAATCTTTAGTGCTTAATAAACATTATTTCCACATTTCAAACTGTCACTTCAGCATCCAAATCTGATTCCAGCTGTCAGCTCAATTCGGGTGGCCATCTTTAGCGGCTTAAATTAAACAAATCTACGCATCGAATGCCTCATTCTCTTTCAATCTTAAACAACATTGTTCTTCCCCAGACGATCTTTACGGAAGCTTTGTGATCGCTGTCAAGAATCATCTGAAAAATAATCTGCTTCTCTGGCACTTCCATTTGAATTTATATACCTTCTGGAATGATAATAATAATAATAATGAAGGTGGAAGGGACCTTGGAGATCATCTAATCCAACCCCCTGCTCAGGCAGGAAACCCTATACCATTTCAGACAAATGGCTGTCCAGTCTCTTCTTAAAAACGTCCAGTGTTGGAGCATTCACGGCTTCTGGAGGCAGACTGTTCCACTGGTTAAT
>JARGCV010000621.1:220000-275000 GCA_034064705.1 Bothrops alternatus
GTGATACGAAAAAGGCCCTTGGCATCCTTTTTTGTATCATGATCCCAGAAAGAAAGAAAGAAAGAAAGAAAGAGAGAGAGAGAGAGAGAGAGAGAGAGAGAGAGAGAGAGAGAGAGAGAGAGAGAGAGAGAGAGAGAGAGAGAGAGAGAGAGAGAGAGAGAGAGAGAGAGAGAAAGAAAGAAAGAAAGAAAGAAAGAAAGAAAGAAAGAAAGAAAGAAAGAAAGAAAGAGTGAGGAGTCGAGCAACAAAGTTTAAGAAGACCGTCGTCTCCTTCCTTCAGTTGGATAGTGGGGACATTTAAAGGAAGAACAGAGTTGGAAGGGACCTTGGAGGTCTTCTAGTCCAACCCCCAGCTCACACAGGAGACCCTATACCAAGGATAGGCAACCTTGGCTCTTTTATGACTCGTGGACTTCAACTCCCAGAATTCCTGAGCCAGCCATGCTGAGGGGAAAGGGAAAGGTTTCCAAGATGAGCCAGGCTGGCTCAGGAATTCTGGGAGTTGAAGTCCACCAGTCATAAAGAGGCCTAGGCCTAGGCCAGAGGTAGGCAACCTTGGCTCTTTTATGACTGGTGGACTTCAACTCCCAGAATTCCTGAGCCAGCCACGCTGAGGGGAAAGGGAGAGGTTTCCAAGCTGAGTCATGCTGGCTCAGGAATTCTGGGAGTTGAAGTCGACCAGTCATAAAGCGGCCTAGTCCTAGTCCAGGGGTAGGCAACCTTGGCTCTTTTATGACTCATGGACTTCAACTCCCAGAATTCCTGAGCCAGCCATGCTGAGGGGAAAGGAGAGTTTCCATGCTGAGCCATGCTGGCTCAGGAATTCTGGGAGTTGAAGTCCACGAGTCATAAAGTGGCCTAGGCCAGAGGTAGGCCACCTTGGCTCTTTTATGAAACGTGGACTTCAACTCCCAGAATTCCTGAGCCAGCCATGCTGAGGGGAAAGGGAGAGGTTTCCATGCTGAGCCATGCTGGCTCAGGAATTCTGGGAGTTGAAGTCCACGAGTCATAAAAGAGCCAAAGTTGCCTACCCCGGCCCTATACCATTTCAGACAAATGGCTGTCCAATCCCTACTTAAAAGCCTCCAGTGATGGAGCACCCATAACATCTGGAGACAGCTTGTTCCACTGGTTATTTGTCCTCACCATTAGGAAGTTTCTCCTTAATTCCAGGTTGCTTCTCTCCTTGATTATTTTCCATCCATTGTTTCTTGCCTTCTGGTGCTTTGGAAAATAGTTTGACACTTCCCTCTCCCTTCTTTGTGGCAAATACGCTGATAAGTTCAGTGTTTATCAGGGATCTGATCAGCTGATCAGGAGTCCGGAAGCTAAATCGTATGATGAACAGCTAAGGAACTAGATCTGTCTAGCCCAGGGGTAGGCAACCTTGGCTCTTTTATGACTGGTGGACTTCAACTCCCAGAATTCCTCAGCCAGCCACGCTGAGGGAAAAAGGAGAGGTTTCCAAGCTGACTCATGTTGGCTCAGGAATTCTGGGAGTTGAAGTCCATGAGTCATAAAGCGGCCTAGGCCTAGGCCAGAGGTAGACAACCTTGGGTCTTTTATGATTCGTGGACTTCAACTCCCAGAATTCCTGAGCCAGCATGGCTCAGCTTGGAAACCTCTCCACGAGTCATAAAAGAGCCAAGGTTGCCTACCGCTGGTCTAGCCTAATGAACAGAATGATTACGGGAGATCTGGTATCAACTGCCAATACTGGAAGGGTGGCCACAGAGAAGAGGAGGTCAATTTACTTTCCATAGCACTTAAGGGCAGGTCAAGAAGCAAAGGGTGGAAGCAGCCAGAGCGAGATTCATCCTGGAAATAAGGCAAATTTCCTGACAGTGAGAACAATTAATCAATGGAGCAATGCCCAAAGATGCTTTTTCTATGACCTGGATGACTGAGAATCTCCACAGACAATGGAACAATGTGGAATTGTGGATGTTCCATCACTGGAGGCTTTTAAGAAGAGACTGGACAGCCACTTGTCTGGAAAGGTATAGGGTCTTCTGCTTCAGCAGGGGGCTGGACTAGAAGACCTCCAAGGTCCCTTCCAATCGTATTATTCTATGTTGTAGATCATGACTGAAGTCTTAGCAGGTTGAAGCCCCAGACTCAGAAGCCTAATGTATGGATGGCAGACCACCCTGAAATCCTACAGCTGTTGAATCAAAATAGAGCTGGAAGGGACCTTGGAGGTCTTCTAGTCCAGCCCCCTGCTCAGACAGGAGACCAAGACCCTATATCATTTCAGACAAGTAGCTGCCCAGTCTCTTCTTAAAAACCTTGAGCGATGAAGCACCCACAACGTCTGAAGGCACACTGTCCCACTGGTTAATTGTCCTCACCTTAGGAAGTTTGTTTAATTCCAGGTTGCTTCTCTCCTTGATTAGTTTCCATCCATTCCATCCTTTCTGATGCTTTGGAAAATAAATTGAACCCCCTCAGCCCCTCAGATACTGGAAGACTGCTCTCATGTCACCTCTAGTCCTTTTCTCCAGACTGACCATCCCCAAATCCTGCAACCGTCCTTCACATGTTTTGATCTCCAGGCCTTTGATCGTCTTAGTTGCTCTTCTCTGCACTTTTTCCAAAGTCTCAACATCTTTTTTGTAATGTGGTGACCAAAACTGTATGCAGTATTCCAGATGTGGCCTTACTAAGGCTTTACAAAGCGGTACTAACACTTCACGTGATTTTGAGTGTGAGAAAGAGTAAAAACGTCCCAGAAGAGAGAGCAAGGGCAAGAAAAGATGTTGAGACTCTTGAAAGAGTACAGAGAAGAGCAACAAAGATGATCAGGGGACTGGAGGCTAAAGCATATTAGGAACGGCTGCTGGAATTGGGGATGTCTAGTTTAATGAAGAGAAGGACGAGGGGAGACATGATAGCACTGTTCCAATATCTCAGGGGCTGCCCCAAAGAAGAGGGAGTCAAGCTATTCTCCAAAGCGCCTGAAGGCAGGTCAAGAAGCAACGGATGGAAACTAACCAAGGAGAGAAGCAACCTAGAACTAAGGAGAAACTTCCTGAGAGTGAGAACAATTAACCAGTTGAACAACCTGCCTCCAGAAGCGGTGAATGCTCCAACAGTGAAGGTTTTTAAGAAGAGACTGGACAGCCATTTGTCCGAAATGGTATAGGGTTTCCTGGCTGAGCAGGGGGTTGGACTAGATGACCTCCAAGGTCCCTTCCAACTTTATTATTATTATTATTATTATTATTATTATTATTATTATTATTATTATTATTATTAAATTTCTACACACCCAAAGAATCTGCCATGAACCAAGGTTTCACACTAAAAGATGACTTTATGTTGCCCAAGAAGGAGTCCTAAAAATCCAGTTTTGGACTGAAATAGCTTTTTGGCACTATGCAAATCTCTCTTTTTTTTTTTTAATCATCCTGGCCTGACTTCATACTTGAATGGGCTCTCCCTTTGAGAAGCAATGGAACAGAAAATTATTCACACACAGAGCAACGATGGGGAAGTGTGATTAGAAGGCACAAAGAATTGTGTTCAGTGGTTAAAAAAAAAAAAAAGCTTTAGTGGATTTAAGCTTGGAGTCATGAAAATTGAATTTGGGGAAATCAGCCAGATCTAACAGCCAGGCAGATCTTCAAAAAGGCATCGCCTAATTCTTAAGCATTTCTGGGGGTGACAAACAATTTGGCAATCCTGTTGGTTGCTAAGGGCAAGCGGTTTAATATAATTCACCGTGACGCATAAATACAATCTGATCTGCTACACGACGTTAACATTCTACTTGAGTGGCATTATTCCAGAGTTTCAGGTTGACTTTTATTTTTATTTTTTTTATTTATTTATTTTTATTAAAACAATCAACACCAAACACAAGATCACATTATGAAGCAATCATTAGAGAACCTGAAATACAACACTAAGTATTACTCTTTGTAAATGTCTGACTTGGTATACATTCAGGTTGACTTTTAATGCACAATCAACAAAACGGCAAGGAAGCAATTCTTGTTTCATTTTTTTTTTTTTAGGTATTCCTCAGATCCAAAGACTGCAAGCAGAAACGTCCTTTGGGTAGCCAAGAGTTAAGACTGCAGGTGGTCCAGAATGCGGCCGCGCGAGCCGTCTTGGGTCTCCCAAGACATGCTCATATCACTCCAGCCCTCCGTGAGCTGCACTGGCTGCCAATTGGTCTCCGAACACAATTCAAAGTGTTGGTTATGACCTATAAAGCCCTATATGGCAATGGGCCAGGATACTTGCGGGACCGTCTCCTGCCTCATGAATCCCAGCGACCGGTTAGGGCACATAGGGTTGGCCTCCTACGGGTCCCGTCTGTTGGACAATGCCGTTTGGCGGGACCTAGGGTCAGGGCCTTCTCTGTTGCTGCCCCAGCCCTCTGGAACCAGCTTCCCTCAGAGGTTCGTACTGCTCCCTCCCTCCTAGCTTTCCAAAAACTCTTAAAAACACATCTATGCAGACAGGCTTGGGGCGTGTGAGCTGTGCTCTGCCCCTGGGCCTTTGATTGGGAGTGTATGAGTGAGTATAGTTTTTATAGTTTCATAGTTTTATATTGTACCATTTTTTAAGTGACCTACCGGTATGTATTTTGTACTTATATTTCTGTTGTGAGCCGCCCTGAGTCTGGGCAGCATATAAGTCGAAATAAATGAAATGAAATGAAAGCAAGAGATAGGAATAAGGAGATGACTCGCTTTTGCATGCCTCTAAACTGCAGGATGGTGCTACGGTTGAAACATCTCTAGATGTTTTAGTGGCCTTTCCCTGAGAAATGTTGAGGTATTTTTAGAAGACAATCCCAAACCTGGTTCTTATGATCAGCCAAAGGAAAGGTGCTCATTGATTTAGGACAAGGGTCTTCAACCATGGCGACTTTAAGACTTGTGGTCTTCAACTCCCAGAATTCCTTAGCCAGCTTGACCGGCTGAGGAATTCTGGGAGTTGAAGTCGTCAAGTTTTAATATCACCAAATTTGGAGAGCTTTGATTTAGGATAATAGAGCACAGCCAAGTCAACGTGTGGCACTCATATCTCCAGGGCTTTCTCCAAACTAGGTAAGTTAGCGGAAACCCCTCAAAGTATGACTTCTAGAATCCTTTCCAACCTCTTGACCAGCAGTGACCAGAGAAGATGCCTGTTGAGGACACACTTGAATGTTGAATCCAGTTCTGGACTAGAAGACCTCTAAGGTCCCTTCCAACTTTATTATTCTGTTCCGGGTCAAGTGATGACGAAGGAGGCTTAAAATGGAGAAGCTGACGACATTCTCAACCACCCCCCAGATCTCTTCTCATAGGGATCCACTGGGAGACATCTTTCAAGAATCCCAAAAGTTCTTTCTCATGAAGCAACTGGACTTTCTTGTTTTTTTCTTTGAAGATATTTTGCTTCTCATCCAAAAAGCTTCTTCAGCTGTAACTGGATGGTGAGGAACAGGAAGGATTTATACAGTAGTGGCCAAAATTGTGGAAACCTTTTGGGGAAAGTATATTTTTGAGGTTTGATGGCTAATAACACCATTTTTGGGGGGAGAGTAGTACCATAAAATTATATATCAATGGAAAGATAATTTAATCAAGAATGTAATGCAACAAAGTTAATTCAATATCTGTACTGTATTCTATGAAAAGTTGTAGCCCAATAACCAGAAGAAGGAAGCACAACTTACTCAGGTAGGTATCAGGTAGCTTTCCTTCATCCGATTGTAGCCAGTGAGCATGAGTGTTAATAATAATAATAATAATAATAATAATAATAATAATAGTCCAACCCCTGCTCAGGCAGGAAACCGTATACCATTTCAGACAAATGGCTGTCCAGTCTCTTCTTAAAAACTTCCAGTGTTGGGGCATTCACCGCTTCTGGAGGCAGGTGGTTCCACGGGTTAATTGTTCTCACTGTCAGGAAGTTTCTCCTTAGTTCTAGGTTGCTTCTCTCCTTGATTAGTTTCCATCCATTGCTTCTCGTCCTGCCTTCATGTGCTTTGGAGAATAGCTTGACTCCCTCTTCTTTGGGGCAGCCCCTGAGATACTGGAAGGCTGCTATCATGCCCCCCCCCTCGTCCTTCTCTTCATTAAACTAGACACACCCAATTCCAGCAACCGTTCCTTATATGCTTTAGCCTCCAGTCCCCTGATCATCTTTGTTGCTCTTCTCTGCACTCTTTGTAGAGTCTCAATATCTTTTTTGTATTGCAGTGACCAAAACTGGATCCCGTATTCCAAGGCATTGTAAAGTGGTATTAACTCTTCACGTGATCTTGATTCTATCTAGAGAGCCAATCAGGTGTCATCTTGTTTTGGACATGAGCCAATCAGATTACAGTGGGATTCAGTTATCAATGAGAGGAGGACATTTGTCAGTGTGTTGTATGATCGCTATCAATTCGGTTGGGGTTGTTTTTGTGTGTTCTTTCATTTAGTGAGCATGTAAAACTTCATAAAATTAAAGTAACGGCGCAAAGAGTTGACTGGTCACCCAGAAAGCGGCGTAAAATAGTATTATCAAGTGAACGAGGCCTACAGTTATCAAGAAATGAGAAGAAAAATGGGTGGAAACTTAACCAAAGGTGGCATTTCTACTCTACACTTTTCCCCCAAAAGATTTCCACCATTTTGGCCGGTATCTCAGGGGCTGCCCCAAAGAAGAGGGAGTCAAGCTATTCTCCAAAGCGCCTGAAGGCAGGACAAGAAGCAACGGATGGAAACTCATCAAGGAGAGAAGCAACCTAGAACTAAGGAGAAACTTCCTGACACTGAGAACAGTTAACCAGTGGAACAACCTGCCTCCAGAAGCGGTGAATGCTCCAACACCGGAAGTTTTCAAGAAGAGACTGGACAGCCATTTGTCTGAAATGGTATAGGGTTTCCTGCCTGAGCAGGGGGTTGGACTCGATGACCTCAAGGTCTCTTCCAACTTTATTATTATTATAGGATACACATTCATTTTCATTTTCTTTCCTTTTTAAGAAAGCCAGAAAGGAAATATGGACCTCCTGTGTAGACAAATGGCCTTGACGATATGTTTCTCAACTGGCCGGGCATGGAATATAAAATCTGAAAACTCACATTTCTCTGAGAAAAAATAACAGCCTTACACAAGATAGCCACAGATGGGACACGAGCTTTACTCTTTCGGATCCACAGCCCAATTTTGGACTTCCTCCAGGATGGGATGCGATCAACAAAAGGAAGATCGTTAACCGTCGAGCATTTTGGCAAGCCCAGCGAGGCCAAATAAACAGCCCGTGTTCCAGTAACGCAGAGATATTATTCCACCGTGGAAAGCAAGCATCCCAGAATCTTAATAACCATCAAAAAGACTATTGTCCAGGAACAAATAGCCTCCATCATTATCCTTTAATGCTCCTCTTTAATGGAAGCGTCGTTTTTGTTTCCATTTTTATTTTATTTTTTTAAGATGGCCTAACAGAGCAATTGCTACAAACGACAGAACAAAAGATTGTTTACAGGAAGTTCCTCAGTGGCCCATTGTGCAGCTTAGCGGAGTCGATGGCCACGAGCGATATATACTACGCAGGAAAACACACACACACACAGCAGTAGGGAACTGGTGTGGCTGAGCCGGTAGAATCATAGAATCCTGATATTGGAAGTGACACCGGAGACCATCTAGTCCAGCCCGAATCCTCAAACCATTCCATGAAAATGGCTGCCTATCCTTTGCTGGGAAATCTCCGGTGTCAAAAGCCCCACAACTCCGTGAGGCGGGCTGTTCAACCGCTTTATTTCTGCAGGTTCTTTGGTGCTCTCAGTGTCACGTTTCGAAGCCCGTTCTTTTGCTGTTGCGACAATTATTGTTTCTCAGCTTGCCAACAAACTCGGGGGGGAGGGGGAAGGGGAGGGGGAGGGGAAAGGATTGGAATACAGACTGCAAAGATTAAGAAAGCAGACCCTGAGACTCAAGGATGGTTCACCAGGTGTCCGGCCAGACCCAGAGACATTTTCTCATAACCATCATTTCTCATTTTTCTCATCTAATTGGGCAACGTCGGTGGTGGGATTCAGCCGGTTCACACCGGATCGGCAGAACCGGTAACTAATTGTTTTGTTGCCCAGGCCCAGAATGGACTTCTGGAAGCGGTATCCACACAGAGAACCGGTTGTTCACCTATTTGAATTGGGCAATATGACACAATCAAGAGGGAGGAGGGAGAATTCTATATTTTTACTTCACTATAAAGGGCTTGGGTGAGGTTTTGCCACTGCTGGCTTGGCTTTCATGCGTGCCGAAATGATGTCTTCAACAAAGTTTGGTATTAAAAGATTGGAATGTCTTGGAAGGGTTTGCTTGGTTGGGTTCATCAGTTGGAACCTTGATGCTCTGAGCTGGGTGGTTTTCTTGCAGACGTTTCATTACCGAACTCGGTAACATCATCAGTGTTAGAAGGACGCAAGATTTGCTGAGAGGAGGAGGAAGAAGAGGAGGAAGAGGAGGAGGAGGAGGAGGAGCAGGAGGAGCAGGAGGAGCAGGAGGAGGACTGTGGGGTCCTTGATGCTCTCTGAGCTTGGTTGTTTTTTTGCAGATGTTTCATTACCCAACTAGGTAACATCATCAGTGTTAGAAGGGTATACGGTTTGCTGAGAGGAGGAGGAGGAGGAGGAGGAGGAGCAGGAGGAGGAACAGGAGGAGGACTGTGGGGTCCTTGGTGCTCTCTGAGTCTGATCGTTTTTTTCCAGACGTTTCATTACCCAACTAGGTAACATCATCAGTGTTAGAAGGGTATACGGTTTGCTGAGAGGAGGAGGAGGAAGAGGAGGAGGAGGAGGACGATGACTACTGTGGGGTCCTTGGTGCTCTCTGAGTCTGATCGTTTTTTTGCAGATGTTTCATTACCCAACTAGGTAACATCATCAGTGTTAGAAGAGCGTAATGTTTGCTGAGAGGAGGAGGAGGAGGATGACGACTGTGGGGTCCTTGGTGCTCTCTGAGCTTGATCGGTTTTTTTGCAGATGTTTCATTACCCAACTAGGTAACATCATCAGTGCTTAGAAGGGAGGGGGGTTTGCAAAGGAGGAGAAGCAGGAAGATGGAGCACCCACAACTTCTGCAATCAAGCCGTTCCACTGATTAAGTGTTCTCACCCTCAGGAAATTTCTCCTTGATTCTATATCGGATCTCTCTTTAACGATCTGCCACCTCTCACTTCCTGCCCTGCCCTCTGGTGCTTTGGAAAAACAGGCCAACCCCATCTTTTTCCTTAAGATAGTTCCTTGAGCCACACTTCCAGGCCTCACAGGTAAGGGATGTTTTGGGAACGCAGGTCCCAACACCCCTCCCTAAAACTCAACCCAAAGAAGACAGCTATGACCAGCGTTTCTCAACCTTGACCATTTTAAGGCATGTGGACTTCAACTCCCAGAATTCCACAGCCAGCACTGCTGGCTGTGGAATTCTGGGAGTTGAAGTCCACATGCCTTAAAATGGTCAAGGTTGAGAAACACTGGAAGATCACTCAGCCCTTGTCGTTCATCTGAATGCGTTTTGAAGAATAAAAACTCAATGGCTACCGGCTGAAATTTTTTAAAACTACTCAACGTTTCCAAAAACAAATCAAATAGGCGAGCTGTGTACAAAGTATGTGGCATCACAGTGGGGGCATATTAACTTCCCGAGCGATATTCACCTCTGCAGTGAAATTGGATCATCTTTTTTCAAAATTCGTTCCTCCTTGGCTGCTAAATTTTTTACACGGCCTTACGTGTTCTTGGCTTTATCTAGCTTTCTGTTCTTGTCCTCCACATAAAGGCTTTGCATATTCTGGTTTATGTGGATTCTAATGATACCTTAGAGTTATTTTTTAATTCTCACCGTACGCTCCCTGAGAATTTGACTATATGAAACTGTGTAGAATCTCCAAGTAAATGTGAATATGAAAGCCATCTGTTTTTTGGGACCGCGTCATCTGGCAGAAAAACAACCTGCAAAATGTGAAGAAGAAAAAATAGACTAGGACAATCCTGAGTTCGTAAATTTCGGGTCCATGAACTGTGAGAGGGACCTTGGAGTCCTCGTGGACAATCACTTAAATATGAGCCAGCGCAGCCAAAAAAACAAATGCAATCCTTGGTTGTATAAGCACAGGCATAGAATCAAAATCACCTGAAGTATTATTTATTTTTTTGTTTATTTTATTTTTTTTGGACTTATATGCCGCTCCTCTCCGAAGACTCGGAGCGGCTTACAACATATATATAAAACAACAATTACAATCTAAGTCCAAGCAAAAAATATATAAAAAATAAAACCCCACACATATTCATCAGTCACACAACAACCTACAATCATCCCCAGGCCTGCCGGCAAAGATAAGTTTTAAGATTCTTTCGGAAGGCCAGGAGAGTGGGAGAAACGTGGACTTCAGGAGGCAGCTGGTTCCAGAGGGCGGGCGCCACAACAGAGAAGGCCCTCCCCCTAGGGCCCGCCAGACGACATTGTTTCGCTGACGGGACCCGGAGGAGGCCGACCCCTGTGCGCTCTCACTGGTCGAAGGGAAGTATGTGGCAGAAGGCGGTCCCGTAAGTATCCAGGTCCCATGCCATGAAGGGCTTTATAGGTAATAACCAACACCTTGAATTGGGCTCGGAGACCAATAGGCAACCAATGCAGCATGCGGAGAGTTGGCGAAATGTGGGCACGACGTGGAAGGCCCACAATTGCTCGCACAGCTGCATTTTGCACTAATTGTAGTCTCCGAACACTCTTCAAGGGTAGCCCCATGTAGAGAGCGTTGCAGTAGTCGATCCTCGAGGTGACAAGGGCATGTGTGACTGTGAGGAGAGACTCCCGATCCAAATAAGGGCGCAACTGGTGCACCAGGCGAACCTGGGCAAATGCCCCCCTTGCCACAGCCAACAAATGATGTTCCAATGTCAGCTGTGGATCAAGGAGGACTCCCAAGTTGCGGACCTTCTTCGAAGGGTTTATGGATTCAGTACTAAGTATTATAAAGCCTTAGTAAGGCCACACCTGGAGTACTGCATCCAATTTTGGTCACATCACAAAAAAGACGTTGAGACTTTGGAACAAGTGCAGAGAAGAGCAACTAAGATGATGAAAGGCCTGGAGACAAAAACATGAAGGACGGCTGCGGGATTTGGGAATGGCCAGTCTAGAGCAGACGTGTCCAACACAAGGCCCGGGGGCCGGATGCGGCCCGCGAAGTGGTTTCATGCGGCCCGCGAAGCCATCCTGGGAACCGTGAGGGAACGGCCTCACTGCCTTGGCCCTGGCCCAGGCCGGCCAGGAGCCAATGTACAATTTTGTGGTGGCCATCTATGCTGAAAGGCATTCAGTCTTAGCTCCACAAGAAAACTAAGGGACAACTTAGTTTTCAAAGCACCAGAAGGCAGGATAAGAAACAACGGGTGGAAACTCATCAAGGAGAGAAGCAACCTGGAATTCAGGAGGCATTTCCTGACGGTGAGAAAAACTAACCAGTGGAACAGCTTGCCACCGGAGGTTGTGGCTGCTTCATCACTGGAGGTTTTTAAGAAGAGACTGGACAGCCACTTGTCTCAGATTACATAGGTTTTCCTGCTTGAGCAAGGGGTTGGACTAGATGGCCTCCAAGGTCTCTTCCAACTCCGTTCTGTGTAACTGTAACTGTAAGTCAAGAAACAGCAAACAAGCTGAAGGACTACAAGCCAGGAAAAACTAGATTTAATCTACCCCACTGTGACATATTTGAGTCAGCTCATATGGTGTATGTCTTTTGAGAGCCATTAATCGATTCCATCTCCCCCTCGGTCATTTTATCATTTCTACTGTTGGATAAAAGAAACCAAGAAGATAAGATAAGAATTCTTACACCGGGCATGCACAGAGGCGAGAAATGCAACTAGCAAAGATTCCTTTGGTGGTTCCACAGAAAAAGACGCTTGGTGGGCAGAGATAAAATAGTAAAATAAAAGTTTCCGTACAAACTTTTTTTTTTTGGTACGACTGAAAGAGTAGGCTACTGTTGGGTAGAAAAACAGGCCTCTGTGCTTTGCCTAGATATATATATATATATATATGTGTGTGTGTGTTTGCCAAACAAACATGAGAAATACTAAATGGGAGCCATCCTAACATCTGAACTGCGCCAGTGATGGTGCAAGGGTAAATTTTAGGCTCAACATTAGTAAGGTAAGAATACATAAAATCGCGTTTTCATGTATGGTGGACCTGTAGAAAAATTAAAGCTTTTTGGAGAAAAATATGGTGGACACTTCAAACCATTTTGAAAAAGCGTATTGAATTTCTACCTCAGTTGTTTTTGTTAGGGATTACAAAAGACTGCACCACCATAGAGACGAACTTAATTTTGAACTTGATCACAGCAGCAAGACTGTTGGTGGGACAATACTGGAAGAAACCAGAATTACCATCTATTGAAGAATGGACTTTGAAAGTCATAAATCTGGTGGAATTGGCCAAAATATCTGCATACTTGAAGGATCATTCAAATGAAAAATATATGTTGGACTGGAAAAAATGGATAGACTACATACAAGAGAAACATCAATCAAAGAAAATGTATCTTGCTTATAGTTGAATCTTGAAATGCTGAGTGAAGAATGTTTACAAGTATAAAATGATTGTATTAAGTTGAGTTGCACTCAACCTGATTTTTTCCTTTATTTCCTCTGTATACATTTACAAATATATACTTAATAAAAAAAATTAAAAAGCAAAAAAAAAAAAAAAGATCTATTCTCCAAAGCACAAAATGATGATCCAAGGCCTGGACACTAAAACATACAAAGAATGGCTGCAGGTTTGGCTAGTCTAAAGAAAAGAAGAAATAGGGGAGACATGATAGCAGCGTTCCGGTATTTGAGGGGCTGCCACAAGGAAGAGGGAGTCAAACTATTCTCCAAAGCACCAGAGGGCAGGACGAGAAACAATGGTTGGAAAGTGACCAAAGAGAGAAGCAATTAAGGAATTAAGGAGAAACTTCCCAACAGTGAGGAGATTTAACCAGTGGGACAGCTTGCCACCAGAAATTGTGGGCGCTCCATCACTGGAGGTTTTTAAGAAGAGGCTAGACAGTCACTTGTCTGAGATGGTATAGGTTCTCCTGCTTGAGCAGGGGGCTGGACTAGAAGACCTCCAAGGTCCCTTCCCAGCTCTATTCTGATTCTAAGAAATCATGGGTGGAAGACCATTAAAGAGCGATCCAACTGAAAATTAAGGAAAAATGTCAGTGAGAACAGTTAATCAGTGGAATGGCTCAGCTCCAGAAGTTGTAGGTGCTTCATCACTGGAGGATTTTTAATTTTTTAAGCCATTTGTCCGGAATGATGTTGGGTCTCCTGCTTGAGCAGGGGGTAGGACTAGAAGACCTCCAAAGTCCCTTCCAACTATATCCTTCTATGTTTTATTTCTAACATTAATGACGCTTCAGCATCAGGTTACTCCTCAGTTTTTTTCCATCTTCTGGTTCCTCCTTTGGTTCTCGTTTTTCAAATGGACCCTTCCAACTCTGTTATTCTGTAATTCTGTAAAAGTTCAGGAGAGAAGGATTAGGGGGGACATGATAGCAATCTTCCAATATTTGAGGGGCTGCCACAAAGAAGAGGGGGGCTTAGTCTATTCTCCAAAGCATACGAAGGCAGGACAAGAAGCAACAGGTGGAGAGAAACAAGCTAAAACTAAGACAAAATTTCCCGACAGTGAGAACAATTAATCAGTGGAACAACCTGCCTCCAGAGGTTGTTGGTGCTCCATCAGTGGAGATTTTCAAGAAGAGACTGGACAATCATTTGTCGGGGATGGGATAAAGGCTTGAACAGGGAATTGAACTAGGAAACCTCTTCCAACCCTATTATTCTATATTCTAAAGAGAGCGAAAATCTGATTATGTTGGCAGTTGATTTTGATGGTATCATTATTGTTCAAAACATAGCCCAAAGGAATTGCAATAGATATCTTAAACCAGGGGTAGGCAACCTTGGCTCTTTTATGACTGGTGGACTTCAACTCCCAGAATTCCTGAGCCAGCCATGCTGAGGGGAAAGGGAGAGTTTCCAAGCTGAGCTATGCTGGCTGAGGAATTCTGGGAGTTGAAGTCCACCAGTCATAAAGCGGCCTAGGCCAGAGGTAGGCAACCTTGGCTCTTTTATGACTCATGGACTTCAACTCCCAGAATTCCTGAGCCAGCATGGCTCAGCTTGGAAACTCCTTTCCCCTCAGTATGGCTGGCTCAGGAATTCTGGGAGTTGGAAGTCCACGAGTCATAAAAGAGCCAAGGTTGCCTACCTCTGGCCTAGGCCTAGGCCGCTTTCTGACTCGTGGACTTCAACTCCCAGAATTCCTGAGCCAGCATGGCTCAGCTTGGAAACTCTCCCTTTCCCCTCAGCATGGCTGGCTCAGGAATTCTGGGAATTGAAGTCCACAAGTCATAAAAGGGCTGAGGTTGCCTACCCCTGCTTTAGACCAATGAATGGGAAGATACATCTAGGCATATTTCAACTAAGGTTTGGCTGAATCCTTTGAAAAAAGGATGCCTCAATAGTTGCAAATTAATGCAGGCATTCCCTTTAAAACAGGGGTTCCAAACTGCCGGCCCGTGGGCCGGTTTCATCATATCAGAGCCGTGCCCACCCCATTGCCGGCAATGGCAAAAAAAGCTCCGATACGTCGCGCGACATCATGTGAGTTTGACATGCCGGCTTTAGAACTGATGTTTTTATCTTTGTCTTCTTAATCGTTAACAATCACTTATTTTTATTTTCCATTGTTTTACTTTCCTAACCAGTTCTTTCAAGTCTTCTTTTTTTTAAAAAAAAAATTTCATTATTTTTTTTATAGTTGCAAATCTTTAGTGCTTAATAAACATTATTTCCACATTTCAAACTGTCACTTCAGCATCCAAATCTGATTCCAGCTGTCAGCTCAATTCGGCTGGCCATCTTTAGCGGCTTAAATTAAACAAATCTACACATCGAATGCCTCATTCTCTTTCAATCTTAAACAACACTGTTCTTCCCCAGACGATCTTTACGGAAGCTTTGTGATCGCTGTCAAGAATCATCTGAAAAATAATCTGCTTCTCTGGCACTTCCATTTGAATTTATATACCTTCTGGAATGATCTACATCAGGGGTCTTCAAACTTGACCCTTTTATGACTTGTGGACTTCAACTCCCAGAATTCCTCAGCTAGCGTGCCCGGCTGAGGAATTCTGGGAGTTGAAGTCCACAAGTCATAAAGAGGTCACAGTTCTCCATGCTGGCTGAGGAGTTCTGGGAGTTGAAGTCCACAAGTCATAAAGACGCCACAGTTCTCCATGCTGGCTGAGGAGTTCTGGGAGTTGAAGTCCACAAGTCATAAAGAGGCCACAGTTCTCCATACTGGCTGCGGAGTTCTGGGAGTTGAAGTCCACAAGTCATAAAAGGGTCAGGTTTGAAGAACCCTGATCTACATCATCAAAAACCTTCTTCTGGTTATTAAAGCGATAACTCGCCTCTTCCTTTTGACAATTGTTTTCTCCATTTTAGCTACTTTTTCTATCCCTTGCCCTCTCTCTGCTTTGTCTTGAAAACCACAGGTTTATCTGACACAACTTTTTGCTGATGTGAAAAATTATGCAAGCATTGGGTAGTTTCTACATGTTTACCCATTCCTTTCTTTTTCTCAGACTTGATAAACAAGTCGTCCTTGACTTATATATATTCACCTAGTGACCGCTTGAAATTACAGCACTGAAAAAAAAGTGACTTATGACCGTTTTTCGCACTTACGACCCTTGCAGCAACCCTGTGATCATGTGATCAAAACTCAGAGGCATAGAAACTGGCTTGTACTTATGACGGTTGCAGTGTCCCGGGGTCATGTGATCCCCTTTTGCAACCTCCGGGCAAGCAAAGCTAATGGGGGAGCCCGATTCACTTAACAACTATGTTACTAGGCTAACAACTGCCGTGATTCACTTAACAACTATGGGAAGAAGGGTTGTAAAATGAGACAAAGACTTACTTAACCATGGTCCTGCTTAACAACAGAAATGTTGTGCTCATAAATCAAGGACTACCTGTATACATTGATCTTTTTCAATCTCTCTGCTACAAACTGTTATTCCATAGTTGTTGATACGCAGTTGTTAGCACTTAGCTACCTCTTAACCCGTAGTAGCAAACAGTTCAGAGAGCATTTCAACTGTACATAAAGGTTTTCTGTTTGGCACCTGTTTATCACCTCTATCATATCTTACTTACATTCTGGAACTCTGCAAACGAGTCTGTAATCCAATTTATAAAGGGTGTCAGAAGAGATTTTACCTCGCCACTTAATTAAATTTGCATTTCTTAAATGTCTTCTGCCTGAAGTCAATTAAAGGAGTGAAGTGGAGAGAAAATCTTAGAATCCCTCCCTCAGTCTCGGAGAAGTCTACCTTATTTATTTTTATTTATTTATTTCTTAAATTTCTATACCGCCCCTCTCCCGTAGGACTCGGGGCGGTTTACAGCCCAATTAAAACAGATAATAACAATAAATATTTAAAAATAAATTTCATTAATAGTTTTTTTTTTAAAAAAAAAACCTGCAATTTTCTATGTCTTGTGATTGTTCTCCATTTGCTGAAATTATCGATTGAAATGGCTTTGTCCTTTCTCATTTGTTTTTGACAGGCTGCATCCAGTCCGTTGTCTGCCCTTTTAGTTAAAAAGAATTTTCGTCCTTGTTTTTTTTTCTTTTTTCGGGCCATTAGGAAAACTGAATTTTAAAAGCCACTTAGATCGTTTATTCTTTGAAAATTGGGGGGTTTTGTTTTTCATAATGGCCCTTCTCTGGAATCCCTTCTCCATTTATTATGTGCATTAGACCTTTCCACTGACCACATATTCTGACGATATGTCATTCGGGTTTAATCGTGCTGGTACGCTCATCTCCTTGGGTTTTATAAGTTTAACCATATGATTGATGCCAATAATTTGGGGTCTGTTCCACAGTCGGTACCCAAAAGTGTCCTGATTAACCTGTCCATCTTCTGTTTCCTCGTAAGCGGCCGATTGAATTCCAGACTTGTCTACCCAGCCATATCTAAATGCTGTAATCCATTAAATTGGGGATATTTGTCAAAAGTTGGACTTTTGTGCTGCAGCCTATTTGCATTATGGTAGTTCAGGAGATAGGGCTAAATGTATATGGGGATAATTAGAGGTAGTGCTCAACTTACAATGGAGACCAACATTTCATCCTGCCAGCTTTCATGCTTAAGGCAGGTCTAGAACTCGCCGTCTCCTGGTGATTGGCTCAAAGTCGCCAACATGGCTTTCTTGCCTAAGGGAGGATTAGAAGGCACCGTCTCCTGGTGATTGGCCCAAAGACACCCAACTTTTTTGATGCCTAAGGAGGGACTAGAACTCACTGTCTCCTGGTGATTGGCCCAGTCACCCAGCTTCTTTGATGCCTAAGGAGGGACTAGAACTCACTGTCTTCTGGTGATTGGCCCAAAGTCCCCTACCCAACTTTCATGTCTAAGACAGGACTAGAACTCACCATCACCTGGTGATCGGCCCAAAGTCCCCCAGCTGGTTTTCATGCCTAAGGCAGGACTAGAACTCACCATCTCCTAGTGATTGGCCCAAAGTCACCCAGTTTCTTTAATACTTAAGGCGGGACTAGAACTCACTGTCTCCTGGTGATTGGTCCAAAGTCACCCAGAATCTTTGATACCTAAGGAGGGACTAGAACTCACCATCTCCTGGTGATTGGCCCAAAGTCACCCAATTTTTTTGATGCCTAAGGAGGGACTAGAACTCACTGTCTCCTGGTGCTTGGCCCAGTCACCCAGCTTCTTTGATGCCTAAGGAGGGACTAGAACTCACCGTCTCCTGGTGATTGGCTCAAAGTCACCCAGTTTCTTTAATACTTAAGGCGGGACTAGAACTCACTGTCTCCTGGTGATTGGTCCAAAGTCACCCAGAATCTTTGATACCTAAGGAGGGACTAGAACTCACCATCTCCTGGTGATTGGCCCAAAGTCACCCAATTTTTTTGATGCCTAAGGAGGGACTAGAACTCACTGTCTCCTGGTGCTTGGCCCAGTCACCCAGCTTCTTTGATGCCTAAGGAGGGACTAGAACTCACCGTCTCCTGGTGATTGGCTCAAAGTCACCCAGTTTCTTTAATACTTAAGGCGGGACTAGAACTCACTGTCTCCTGGTGATTGGTCCAAAGTCACCCAGATTCTTTGATACCTAAGGAGGGACTAGAACTCACCATCTCCTGGTGATTGGCCCAAAGTCACCCAGCCAGCTTTCATGGCTAAAGCAGGACTAAGACACTCTCTTCTGCTTTCTAGCCTGATGCCTTAACCACTGGACCAAACTGTCTGATCTCTCCCCACACCCTGTCCCCGCCCTCAAGTTTTTGATTTACTATACTTTGCCCTGAACTCCCAGTGATTGTGGCGAACTGATTGCCTCTGCTCTCACCAAGCAAGTCCAGACGAGACACATTTTGTGACTTGTCAAAATGATACCAGGCAAATATCTCTAGCCAATCTGGTAAATATATATATATATATATATATATATATATATATATATATATATATATATATATATATATATATATATATATATATATATATATATATATATGTGTGTGTGTGTGTGTGTGTGTGTGTGTGTGTGTGTGTGTGTGTGTGTGTGTGTGTGTGTGTGTGTGTGTGTGTGTGTGTGTGTGTGTGTGTGTGTGTGTGTGTGTGTGTGTGTGTGTGTGTGTGTGTATATATATATATTCTGACCTTTAAAACACACCAGGAGAGAAATTGTGAAGTGGCCTTTTATAACACAGTGTCTCAAAGGACACTGAGGATTTTGGAGCATTTGATTTTTTTTTTTTAAAAAAAGTATTCCACTGTGTGCCTTAGAAGTGCAATGATCTCGCAGTTTAAATAATCTGCTTTGTTCTGACATTTTGGTATTAAAAGAATAAAGACTTTCTCTAGGTAAAGCAATGGGGCTTTTTTTCTCTATCCCCACTAGCAAACTAGTAAGAAGATAATATTCTTTCTCTCTGAATATTTATCTAATCTACCTTTCTTTTTGTATTACCATTTTGCTGCCATTTGTATGGTAGCTCAATGTCTTGTCGTTCTCCTGACTGTCGCATCATTTATTTTTTTGGAACTGCAGGAAGGAACTAGAACTCACCATCACCTGGTGATTGGCCCAAAGTCACCCAGTCATCTTTTATGCCTAAGCAGGACTAGAACGTACCGTCTCCTAGTGATTAGCCCAAAGTCACCCAGTCAAGGAAATGGAGCGCCTCCCTTATGAAACCAGATTGCAACGCCTTGGTCTCTTCAGCCTTGAAAGACGGCGTTTAAGGGGTGACTTGATCGAAGTGTATAAAATCATGCATGGGATAGAAAAGGTGGATAGAGAAAAATTCTTTTCTCTATCACACAATACCAGGACAAGGGGGCACTCCCTAAAGCTCGTAGCTAAGAAAGTGAGGACAAATAAAGGGAAATATTTCTTCACCCAGAGGGTCGTTGATTTATGGAATTCACTTCCTGAAGGGGTCGTGACAGCTGTCAGCCCTGACAGCTTCAAGGCAGGGCTAGATAGATTCATGGATGCAAAGTGTATCGGTGGTTATTAAAACGGATGTCCATGTGCCGCCTCTATGTTGGCTGAGGCAGGCAGGATTCCCTTGAGTACCATTTGTTGGGGGTCAAGGGAAAGGGAGGGTTTTGCCTTCTCTTTCTGCTCAAGATCCCCATGTACATTTGGTGGGCCGCTGTGTGACACAGAATGCTGGACTCGATGGGCTTTGGCCTGATTCAGCATGGCTCTTCTTATGTTCTTATGTTCTTAGTTGTCTTTCATGCCTAAGGCGGGACTAGGACTCACGGTCTCCTGGTGATTGGCCCAAAGTCACCAGTCACCTTTTATGCCTAAGGCAGGACTAGAACTCACTGTCTCCTGGTGATTCACGCAAAGTCACCCAGTTGTCTTCCATGCCTAAGGCGGGACTAGGACTCACCGTCTCCTGGTGATTGGCCCAAAGTCACCCAGTCGTCTTTCATGCCTAAGGCAGGACTAGAACTCACCATCACCTGGTGATTGGCCCAAAGTCACCCAGTTGGCTTTCATGCCTAAGGTGGGACTAGAACTCCCTGTCTCCTGGTGATTGGCCCAAAGTGAAGCAGGATTGTCTTGGACCGTGTATAAAATATAACTAATGATGTTAGCTATAAAAATCACATAATCATATGAAAAGCTTATGATCTCGTGGGGCTGCCTTACAGCTAGTCCTCGGCTTACAACAGTTCCCTTAGTGACCATTTGAAGTTACAACAGCACTGAAAAAAGCGACTTATGACCGTTTTTCTCACTTACACCCTTTACAGCATCCCCCTGGTGTACAGGATCAAAACCCGGACCCTGGGCAACTGAGTCATATCTGTGATGGTCGCCGTATCCATTTTGTGGACAGTATAGACATATCAGGATGAGCACGGAGAGTGAAGAGGAGGAGGGGACAACGCAGGCAGGCTCCACTACTTGGGAGGAGAGGGTCCCGCCCCTCTCCACAAGGCACACCTGAAGATTGAGATTTAAGGAGACGCTGTGGGGAGGGGCATGTGTCGGGAACAAATGCTGATTCTTGGAGGGTTGTGTATTGTTGCTGATCTCTTGTTCTGTGACTTGGGAACCCGGAAACTCTGACCATTGGACTGGCTGATAACGTTGCTTGGATGTTTAAAAAACTCAGACTGTATTTTGGCTTCCCTTCTGAAACTACTCAGGCAAGCGTGTATTCATACAGACTCGTTAGGTTTATGATGTATGTGTCATTCCTTCTTATCTCCGTGGCCTTGAGTAAATTCCTCTCCTAATCAGACTGCATGTGAAACTACTTGCAGCCAGAGGCATCTGCAGGTGTGTGTGTCTTCCTGTGTTTGGAGGCTTGCCAGAAACGTGGGAGCATTTGGGGAAAATTTGGAGCAATGAAAGGGCGGTTTGAATTGTCAGCTGACTGCCTTGCCTCCGTGCTGTGCCCTGGGTCATCACAGACAGTCTCAGCCTCCACCTGCATGATGCTCCACTAGGAATATGACAAAGCCTTCTTTTCTCAAGCTTAACCTCTCCCATTCCTAATATATCTTTTCTTAGATTTGATTTTTTGGATCTCCCAATTATCCTCCTTTTTTCCTCCTCCCTCCCACTTGTTCACATTTTTATTTCTGAATTGTTCTTGAAACGTGGTGTCCCGAATTAGATACAGTACAGCACTCAGGAAGGAACACGTCCAACCCAAAACGAAGGGAAAAGTTTACTTCCCAAGATTTGTTTTTTAAAAAAATAATAATAATAAATTCGCACTTCGGTGGATGATGTCTAAAATTTCATTTACCTGCCATTTTTTTTTTAAATTCAACTATTGCACATTGCTGCTCATCACAAAACTTTCCCAAAAAAAATACTGTTAATGAAATCTGGAACCTTTATTCTGTGGATTTGTCTTTTTTGGGATATATTCTCGGCTCTCGGAATCAAGAATAGCGAGCTTTGAATCTAGGTCCCTTGTTTCCACCCTACAACTTTAACCACTATACTTCACAGACTTTATTTTTTATAAATTAAGGATAGTCCCTGACTTACAACGGTTCATTTAATGACCATTCAAACTTACAACGGCACTGAAAAAAGGGACTTATGACCGTTTTTCACACTTACAACTGTTGCAGCATCCCTCTGGTCACGGGATCAAAATTCAGACCCTTCCCTTGGCAACTGACTCATATTTACGACAGTCGCAATGTCCCGGGGTCACATGATCCCCTTTTGCGACCTTCCGACATGTAAAGTCCATGGAGAAACCATGTTAACAAGCGTGTCATCAGCTTAACAACTGCAGTGATTCTCTTAGCAACTGTGGCAAGGAAAATGGGGCAGCATTCACTCAACAAATGTTTCGCTGAGCGAAACTTGACCCCCTCTTCTTTGTGGCAGCCCCCCAAATACTGGAAGACTGCTATCATGTCTCCCCTATTTCTTCTTCTCTTTAGACTAGCCCAGGGATAGGCAACCTTGGCTCTTTTATGACTGGTGGACTTCAATTCCCAGAATTCCTGAGCCAGCATGGCTCAGCTTGGAAACCTCTCCCTTTCGCCTCAGCATGGCTGGCTCAGGAATTCTGGGAGTTGAAGTCCACCAGTCATAAAAGAGCTGAGGTTGCCTACCTCTGGCCTAGGCTGCTTTATGACTCGTGGACTTCAACTCCCAGAATTCCTGAGCCGGCATGGCTCAGCTTGGAAACCTCTCCCTTTCCCCTCAGCGTGGCTGGCTCAGGAATTCTGGGAGTTGAAGTCCACGAGTCATAAAAGAGCCAAGGTTATTTACCTCTGGCCTAGGCCTAGGCCACTTTATGACTCGTGGACTTCAACTCCCAGAATTCCTGAGCCAGCATGGCTCAACTTGGAAACCTCTCCCTTTCCCCTCAGCATGGCTGGCTCAGGAATTTTGGGAGTTGAAGTCCACGAGTCATAAAAGAGCCAAGGTTACCTACCCCTGGCCTAGGCCTAGGCCGCTTTATGACTCGTGGACTTCAACTCCCAGAATTCCTGAGCTAGCCATACTGAGGGGAAAGGAGTTTCCAAGCTGAGCCATGCTGGCTCAGGAATTCTGGGAGTTGAAGTCCACCAGTCATAAAGCAGCCTAGGCCTAGGCCAGAGGTAGGCCACCTTGGCTCTTTTATGACTCGTGGACTTCAACTCCCAGAATTCCTAAGCTAGCATGGCTCAGCTTGGAAACCTCTCCCTTTCCCCTCAGCATGGCTGGCTCAGGAATTCTGGGAGTTGAAGTCCACGAGTCATAAAAGAGTCAAGGTTGCCTACCCCTGGCACTAGCCAAACCCAGGTCCTGCAGCCGTTCTTCATACGATTTAGTCTCCAGGCCTTGGATCATTTTAGCTGCTCTTCTCTGAACTTTTTCCAGCTACAGGCATGAGATGAGAAATATTCCAGCAACTCTTGTAACACATCAAAAGTCCCTTCACACGGGGTGGTGGGGTCCAATCTTACTTTATCCATGCTATAAAAAAATGAAATGTGTAATCAATAATCCCCCGCTCGTTCAACAGGACTGCTCCAATTTATAATTGAAGACACTGCTATCTCCTCGGTTGACCAAAATCGCCAACGCCTTATGAATGCAGATTAGAAAATTCTCAAAGCTCTTATCTCAATGCATATATATTTTTTTAATATCCTGTCCAATTAATAGCCACAAAGTTCTGGACTGATGCCCGCACCAACCATCCTGAAGGGCTACCCTCTCCACCGTTATTGCTTCTTCAAGCTCGGAGACTTTCATAGCCACAAATTTTATTTTTCATTTATTTGGGGATAACTTGGTTTCCCTTGGTCTCTCAAGGTTGACTCAGCCTTCCATCCTTCCAAGGGAGTTGAAGTCCACAAGTCATAAAAGAGCCAAGTTTGAAGACCCCTGGTCTAAGGGCTATTGCTAAGTGCTAAGGGAGGGAGGGAGGGAAGGAGGAAGGAAGGAAGGAAGGAAGGAAGGAAGGAAGGAAGGAAGGAAGGAAGGAAGGAAGGAAGGAAGGAAGGAAGGAAGGAAGGAAGGAAGGAAGGAAGGAAGGAAGTGTTATGTGCTCCTGGCTACTTTCCTTCGTGACCAGAGGCAAGCTCGCCTGACCAATAACCAGCCAAGACACAGTGAAGGCCTTTTGTTTTGTTTATTGCAATAAACGGGGAGAGAAGCTATCAAAGCTTGGTTCTCTCCAAAGTTTTAACCCAAAATATCTCCTTCTTTTATTCATCCCTATCACCGGCCGCTACAGCCCTCCTCTTTCCCCATTGGCTGAGGTACTATGAGGTTATACTCTTTCCGTCCGCTTATACACATTTCCTGATAACATATTAAATCATAGTCACATATACAATAAAAATAAGAAAAATTAGACATTTAAATGGTTTATTTTAAACTCAGTAGATATTTATGTCCCCATTTTAAACCATAAGTTCTTTTCCTGCTTTTCAATTCAGCGTGCTTTTCCTCTGATCTTATTCAGCTTATTTTCCTGTTCTCCAACCTGTCTTTTCCTGGCTAGCCATTTCCTATATATATTTTATGGCTTCTCTTCTTCCTTTCTCAGACCCAGCTATTTTTGCCTATATGTTTATCTTACTTCCTTTATGTTATCTCTTCCTGACTCTCACCATTTGTATTTTATTCTTCAATAAAGTTTTATTCTTCAATTAGTTTCCATTGTATTGTAGGTTTAACTGACTCTGAAGATTTATCGTATTGATGCATATTTATCAGAAGGAAGAAAAGAAGAAGGAAGGAAGGAAGGAAGGAAGGAAGGAAGGAAGGAAGGAAGGAAGGAAGGAAGGAAGGAAGGAAGGAAGGGGCTTGGTGGCACAGTGGTTAGAATGTAGCATTGCAAGCTAATTCTGCCCACTGCCAGGAGTTCGATCCTGACCGGTTCAAGGTTGACTCAGCTTTTTATCCTTCCGAGGTCTGTAAAATGGGGACCCGGATTGTTGGGGGAGATAGCCTGACTCTGTAACCCGCTTAGAGATGGCTGTAAAGCACTGTGAAGCGGTATATAAATCTAAGGGCTATTGCTACTGCTCTCAGTTACTCCACATTTTCTATTCATTCCTCTATAAAAAGCTTCTATAAAAAGTTATTCATTATCCTTTCGTTGCTTTGTTGGCTCTCCAGTGGTGGACTATCATACCCATAGTCCTCGACTTAACAACCATTCGCTTAGTGACACTGAAAAAAGTGACTTAGGACCCGTTTTCACACTTACGACCGTCGCAGCATTTCCCGTGGTCATGTGATCAAAATTCGGTCGCTTGGCAACTGGTTCATATTTACGACGGTTGCAGTGTGTTCCCCCTCCCCAGTCACGTGGTCCCCCTTTGGTGACCTTCTGACAAGCAAAGTACATGGGGAAGCCAGATTCACTTAACAACCCCGTTACTACCTCAACAACTGCGGCAAGAAAGGTCGTAACATGGGGCAAAATTCACTTTAATAGGTGTTTCGCTTAACAACATATATGTTGGACTCTGTTGGGACCTACATCGAGGATTACTTATACAAGAGTTGCAAAAAATCCAGATCGCCACTAGATGGCCACAGAGAATACACAAAGCCCATATATCTGCTGCCATCTAGTGTTCAAATGGATTTTTGTAACCCTCTCCAAATTTTTCAGAGCTTCTAGGCCAGGGATAGGCAACCTTGGTTCTTTTATGACTCGTGGACTTCAACTCCCAGAATTCCTGACCAAGCATGGCTCAGCTTGGAAACTCTCCCTTTCCCCTCAGCATGGCTGGTTCAGGAATTCTGGGAGTTGAAGTCCACAAGTCATAAAAGAGCCAAGGTTGCCTACCTCTAGCCTAGGCCTAGGCAGCTTTATGACTCGTGGACTTCAACTCCCAAAATTCCTGAGCCAGCATGGCTCAGCTTGGAAACCTCTCCCTTTCCCCTCAGCATGGCTGGCTCAGGAATTCTGGGAGTTGAAGTCCAGGAGTCATAAAGTTGCCAAGCTTGAGGACCCCTTATATAAGGCAGGTGTGGGGAACCTTGGCTCTTTTATGACTCGTGGACTTCAACTCCCAGAATTCCTGAGCCAGCCATGCTGAGGGGAAAGGGAGAGGTTTCCAAGCTGAGCATTGCTGGCTCAAGAATTCTGGGAGTTGAAGTCCACGAGTCATAAAGCAGCCTAGGCCTAGGCCAGAGGTAGGCAACCTTGGCTCTTTTATGACTCGTGGACTTCAACTCCCAGAATTCCTGAGCCAGCAATGCTCAGCTTGGAAACCTCTCCCTTTCCCCTCAGCATGGCTGGCTCAGGAATTCTGGGAGTTGAAGTCCACCAGTCATAAAAGAGCCAAGGTTGCCTACCCCTGGCCTAGGCCTTATTCCCCCTTACAAAACAGCTCATCTCTTTTTGTGCTAACTTCAAGCTTTTGCCCTGGAGGACATTAATTAAGGCTTTTCATTTCTGGCCTTTAATCACTTTCCCTTAGCTTGTCAGCTGATCTTTAATAAGCTTCGGCATGTGATTAACATCTAAATGTGGAGGAAAAGCAGGCTTGTTTTAAAACGCAGATTAGATGCACCGGGTTGTGTGTAAAGAGACATAATTGTGTAAAAAAAGAGGCAGAGGCATTTTTTTTTTGTTGACCTTCCATGTTTCTCAAAGGAATTCACTCTGCTGAGCATCACGAAGGCATAACTGAACCAAGTTGGAGGTTTCTTATTAAGAATGAAATCTGTTTCATGGGGGGGGGAGTGTCACCCAATTCTCCAAAGCACCAGAGGGCAGGACAAGAAGTAACGGTTCGGAGATCATAAAAGAGAGAAGCAACTGAGGTAGAAATTCAATACGCTTTTTCAAAATGGTTTGGAGTGTCCACCATATTTTTCTCCAGAAGGCTTTAATTTTTCTACATGTCCACCATACATGAAAATATGTAGCCTCCATACTATCACACCTCCAACATTTAGGTTGGATGTCTGGATTATCCAAGTTTAACTATAAGCCAACTACATTTTAAAAAATTTTAAATTTCACTTCTTTTCAGATCAATCCATTGGACATCAAACAAACAAGTCATCTTATTAAAATTAATAATTTTCATGTCGATACACCCATCCCTTCAACAAGTACATTCTTAGTCTATTTAATATATATCTTCCATTAATCAATAGATATACATTTGTACATGTAAACCAGGGGAAAATTCAAGTTAACTGCTATCCAACTTGATACAGTCGATTTAAATTTGTAAACATTCTTCACTCCGTATGTCAAGATTTAACTATAAGCCAGATACATTTTCTTTGATTGGTGTTTCTCTTGTATGTAGTCTATCCAATGTTTCCAGTCTATCATATATTGTTCATTTGAGCGATCCTTCAAATATGCCGATATTTTAGCCATTTCTGCCAAATTTATTACTTTCAAAGTCCATTCTTCAATAGGTGGTATTTCTGGCTTCTTCCAGTATTGTCCCACCAACAGTAGTTAAACTTGGATATACGGAGTGAAGAAGGTCTACAAATTTGAAATGATTGTATTAGGTTGAATGGCTTTAACTTGAATTTTTCTTTATTTACATGTACAAACGGATATCTAATAATAAAAATTTTTTAAAAAAAAGAGAAGCAACCTAGAACTTAGGAGACATTTCCTGAGAGCGACAACAATTAACCCAGTGGAATGACTTGCCATCAGACAGCCATTCGTCTGAAATGGTTTTAGTGTCTCCTTGCGCGAGCAGGAGGTTGGACTAGAAGACCTCCAAGGTCCCTTCCAACTCTATTATTCTGTAAAAATTCAGAAGAGAAGGATTAGCCCCCCCCCCAATATTTGAGGGGCTGTCCCGGAGAGGAGGGCTCGACCTGTTCTCCAAAGCACCAGAAGGCAGGACAAGAAGCAATGGATAGAAATCAATCAAGGAGTAGAAGCAACCAAGAACTAAGGAGAAATTTCCTGACAGTGAGGACAATTAACCAGTGGAACAACCTGCCTCCAGAAGTTGTGGGGTGCTCCATAACTGAAGGTTTTCAAAGAGATTGGACAACCATTTGTCTGAAGTGGTAGAGTAGGGCTTCTCAACCAGCGGTACGGGTACCACCTGTGGTACATGGGCACCTGCCAGGTGGTACACGACCATCCTAGAAAAGTGGTAGCGGGGGAGGGGAATGAGCTGAACCGGTGGCAGCACCGCACAAGCCTGAGCGAAAGATGGCTGGAGTTGCAGGGCTCAGCGGAAGCGCCAGGATCAGTGCCGCTTTCCAGCTGATCGGCGCTTCTTCGGGGCTGTCAGGGCTCAGTGGAAGCGCCAGGATCAGCGCCAGGCTCCAGCTGGAGCTCGGCGCTGATCCTGATGCTTCTGCTGAGCCCTGAAGAAGCACCAATCAGCTGGAATGTGGCAGCATCTCCAGGGTCTTGTGATTTACATTCAGATGCTTGGCAACTGATTCATATTTATGACGGTCACAGTGTCCCAGGGTCATGTGAAGGGACCAAAACCTGCTGCAACCACCCAGCAGATGGGGGGAGGGAATAAAAACCAAACACCCCCCACCCCAACCCCGCTGCCAGTCCTCAACAGAAATGCTCACAACAATGAAAACCTCAGACAGGAGGAAGAGTGTCGCCTGGCAGGCAGGCAGGTGTCTTGCTCGGCTGTGGCTTGGGGGGCACTTTTTTCAGTGCCATTGTAACTTTGAACAGTCACTAAGCGAACAGTTGTAAGTTGAGGACTACCTGTACTTTATCACTTTTTTCCTTCTTTTTTTTGGGTCGTCAAGTTTTTGACACCTTGCTAGGTGACTGGTGGTCCTCAGATGTTGCTGTAGCCTAAAAATGGTACAGTGGGTGAAAAGGTTGAAAAGCCCTGGACTAGATGACCTCCAAGGTCCCTTCCAGCTGTTTTATTCCGTGTCCTATGGCAATTTCCCGTGTGTAGAAACTTTACTTAAGTTTGTGTTTTGCTGTCTCTCACCTACTTTGCTGTCTCTCACCAACTGGTCTTATAGTAACTGGGATTTGAATGGAAGTACTGGAAGGCACGGTCTGTTTGCAAAAGCTCAAACTAGGATCAAGGCATTTGAAAGGATTAAAATGCCAAGCTAATCAAGGCTGCTTGTGCGAGCATTTATTTTTGTTCTTTTGCCTAACAAACTGCTGGAGAGAAAATAGACCAAATAGGAATTATTAATATGGTGTGTCGTTTGCTGATAATTTCATGAAACAGCTGTGCTGGGAACAATTGTTTATCGCCGGCAAATCAAAATAGATTTTGACCCGACGCTGCTCTTGCAGAATCAGAACTAGTCACAAATGCTTTTCAAAACTCTCATCGGAGAGGAATTTCACAATTATTTGAAGCTGTATCTCCCCACGCCTCCCACATTGATGAGCCCCGAACTTTATGGGGAGAGGGGGGGTTCTTCTTTTAATTGGGCTCCAGTTCTCACTGAGGTCTACTGCTCATCTTTTTTAAAAAAAAAATCGGTTCAGTCGTGTCCGATTATTCTCAGAGTCTGCCTGGGTGAGTCCCTGCAGTTTTCTTGACAAGATTTTTTGTAAGTGGCTTTCCATTGTCTGCTTTCTGGGGCTGAGAGAAAGTGACTGGTCAAGATAAGCTGGTGTTCATATCCAGGGCAGTACTAGAACTCACCGTCGCCTGGTGATTGGCCCTAAATCACCCAGCTTTCATGCTTAAGGTGGGGCTAGAACTCACAGTCTCCTGGGGATTGGCCCAAAGTCACCAACATGGCTTTCTTACCTAAGACAGGACTAGAACTCACCATCCCCTGGTGATTGGCCCCAAATCACCCAGCTTTCATGCCTAAGGCGGGGCTAGAACTCACCATCGCCTGGCAATTGGTCCAAAGTCATCAAGCTGGCATTCATGCCTAAGGCGGGACTAGAACTCACAGCCTCCTGGTGATTGGCCCAAAGTCATCCAGATGGGTTTCATGGCTAAGGTGGGACTAGAACTCACCGTCTCCTGGTGATTGGCCCAAAGTCACCTAGATAGCTTTCATGCCTAAAGTGGGACTAGAACTCACCATCTCCTGGTAATTGGCACAAAATCATCCAGATGGGTTTTATGACTAAGGTGGGACTAGAACTCACCGTCTCCTGGTGATTGGCCCAAAGTCACCCAGATGGCTTTCATATCTAAGGCAGAACTAGAACTCACCGTCTCCTGGTGAATCGGCCCAAGTCACCCAGCCAGCTTTCATGCTGTACCCGGGTAGAGAGAGGGAGAAACAGATTCTCTGCTTCCATTGAGCAATTCCTGAGCTCAGCTTCTTTTTTTTTAAGTTTTTTTTAATGCAATTCAGTCGTGAGACAAGTAAGATCCTGCACATAAGCAAGAACAAGCAAATGCACAGGTATAGAATAGGCCGTACCAGAATAGAATAGAGTAGAGTAGAGTAGAGTAGAGTAGAGTAGAGTAGAGTAGAGTAGAGTAGAGTAGAGTAGGGTAGGGTAGGGTAGGGTAGGGTAGGGTAGGGTAGGGTAGGGTAGGGTAGGGTAGGGTAGGGTAGGGTAGGGTAGGGTAGAGTAGAGTAGGGTAGGGTAGGGTAGGGTAGGGTAGGGTAGGGTAGGGTAGGGTAGGGTAGAGTACAGTAGAGTACAGTAGAGTACAGTAGAGTACAGTAGAGTACAGCAGAGTAGATAAAATAATGAATAGAGTAGAATAGAATAGAATAGAATAGAATAGAATAGAATAGAATAGAATAGAATAGAATAGAATAGAATAGAATAGAATAGAATAGAATAGAATAGAATAGAATAGAATAGAATAGAGCTGGAAGGGACCTTGGAGGTCTTCTAGTCCAGCCCCCTGCTCAGACAGGAAACCCTATACCCTTTCAGACAAACGGCTGTCCAATCTCTTCTTAAAAACTTCCAGTTTTGGAGCCTTCACAACTCTGTACATTTGTACGGAATGGTATAGGGCAGGGGTAGGCAACCTCGGCTCTTTTATGACTCGTGGACTTCAACTCCCAGAATTCCTGAGTCAGCTATTCTGGGAGTTGAAGTCCACGAGTCATAAAAGAGCCGAGGTTGCCTACCCCTGGTATAGGGTCTCCTGCCTGAGCAGGGGGCTGGACTAGAAGACCTCCAAGGTCCCTTCCAACTTGATTATTCTACGTTCTATTCCTAACATTTGGTGACTCCTTCAGCGTCAGGTGGCTCCTCAATTTTTCCATCTCCTGGTTTCTCCTTTGGTTCTTATTTTTCAGCCGGATTTTCCCCAACCACGTCAAGCTGCATTGCTCTTTGCGTTGGTTGTGCCGTTGTGTGTTTCCTTAATCCAGCCAGACCTGAAGTGTATGGTTGAGTACACTGCATCACTGCCAGCCCACCGGCTTCGAATCGCCATGAGTGATCCTGCGGAAAGAACACAGCTGTTTGCTCTCTACGCTTGCGGTATTTGCACGACATCTGAGCCACAAAATAAGTGAGCTCCGGTTACCCACCCCAGCCAAACGGTGAGATTACGGTCCAGCAAATTGTGTCAATCAAGAGAAACATTTGCTGGAATAAATTGGGTTAGCTTAACCTTGAATTAGCCCAGTCATGTGAACCTGACCGTTTTCGAACAGGTTGGGGCGAGGTAAGGAAAGTGGAAAGGATCACACACCTCGGTTCCAATTTACATGAAAGCTGGGACATGACCGTTGAAGTAAAGACAAGGATAGAGAAAGTTCGAACAGCATTCTTCAAAATGAAAAAGGTCTTCTGCAGTCACGACATAAGCCTAAGATTGAAAATCAGGCTTGTCAGATGCTATAATTTATCTGTCCTGCTCTACGGAGTAGAGAGTTGGTCTCTGACAAAGGGCCACCTGAAGAGACTAGAAGCATCTGAAATGTGGATTTACAGGCGGTGGTTACATATAAGCTGGGTTGACAAGATCAGAATTGAGGAGGTGATCAGCCGCCTGGGAAAGCCAAGGGAAATCATCAAAACAATTAAAAAACAAAAGCTAGAATATTTTGGACATGTGATGCGACACCCAGAAAAATACGGCATATTCCATTTAATCCTCCAGGGAAAGATGGAAGGCAAACGAGGTCCAGGCAGAAGAAGAACATTGTGGCTTCAAAATCTAAGGGACTGGTTTGGAGGAGGAGGAGGAGGAGGAGGAGGAGGAGGAGGAGGAGGAGGAGGAGGAGGAGGAGGAGGAGGAGGAGGAGGAGGAGGAGGAGGAGGAGGAGGAGAAGGAGAAGAAGAAGAAGAAGAAGAAGAAGAAGAAGAAGAAGAAGAAGAAGAAGAAGAGGAAGAGGAAGAGGAAGAGGAAGAGGAAGAGGAAGAGGAAGAGGAAGAGGAAGAGGAAGAGGAAGAGGAAGAGGAAGAGGAAGAAGAGGAAGAAGAGGAAGAAGAGGAAGAAGAGGAAGAAGAGGAGGAGGAGGAGGAGAAGAAGAAGAAGAAGAAGAAGAAGAAGAAGAAGAAGAAGAAGAAGAAGAAGAAGAAGAAGAAGAAGAAGAAGAAGAAGAAGAAGAAGAAGAAGAAGAAGAAGAAGAAGAAGAAGAAGAAGAAGCAGTAGTAGTAGTTGTTGTTGTTGTTGGAAGGGGCCTTGGAGGTCATCTAAGTCCAACCCCCTGCCCAGGCCTACACCATTTTGGACAAATAGCTGTCCAGTCTCTTCTTAAAAACTTCCAGTGTTGGAGCATTCACCACTTCTGGAGGCAGGTTGTTCCACTGGTTAATTGTTCTGACTGTCAGGAAGTTTCTCCTTAGTTCTAGGTTGCTTCTCTCCTTGATTAGTTTCCATCCGTTGCTTCTCATCCTTCCTTCAGGCGCTTTGGAGAATAGCTTGACTCCCTCTTCTTTGGGGCAGCCCCTGAGATACTGGAAGACTGCTATCATGTCCCCCCTCGTCCTTCTCTTCATTAAACTAGACATCCCCAATTCCAGCCACTATGCCTTATATGTTTTAGCCTCCAGACCCCTAATCATCTTGGACTCAACTGTGGTCTTACACAAAATATCAATTCCCCCAAATTTGCAAACCACTTCTATATTCCCAACAGCACTGTTCAGCCTCATCCTTTTCTTTTTTTTTCCTTCCCTCCATCCCTGTTGATCTTTCAGAACGGATCCAAAGCCAACACATCATTTATTTCCACAAAACGTTTCAGAGCAGCTAAAAAAACAGCCCTCCTTTCTGGTGATTTTTTTCACTTTTCTTTGCAAACAAAACAACAAAAAAATTGCGTTCTCGTTTGCTTTTCCGATGTCCTCGCTTAGCCTTTTTCCCTGCCATCCTCGCTGGCTCTCGGGGAGGTCAAGATGTGGTCTTTTTCAGAGATAGACTTACATTTGCATGGGGAAATTCAACCCCTTCTGGAAAAAAATAAATAAATTGGGAAACGGCCGGAAACGGTTATACAATTAAATCAAGATGGGGACAGCAACTAGCTAAAAAAAGGGGGGGCATAAAACCACACATACAAATCTAAATATTTCAAAAGCCCTGGCATTGTGTAATATATATTTTTCCAGAGAGTCTTGATTCCACTGCTGTGGCTAGATGTTTAAAAATGGAATAAACTGCGGTACACTATGTATTTTATCAAGTTCACACAAAATGACGCTTAATTTGGGACAGTTTCATGCTGTTTGCAAATGAAAGGGAGGAAAATTGACATGCAACCAGTCCTTGATTTTACAAACCACAATGGGGACCAGAATTTCTGTTGCTAAGCAAAATTGTTGTTAAGTGAGTCATAAAACAATTATGGATTTATTTATTTTTAACTATGCTCCTGAAGGGAATCATTGCAGTCAAGTCACTGCAGCTGCCAAAAAGGCCAACACAGTGCTAGGCTGCATCGACAGAGGGATAGAATCGAGATCACGCAAAGTGTTAATACCACTTTACACAGCCTTGGTAAGGCCACACTTGGAATACGGCATCCAGTTTTGGTCACCACGATGCAAAAAAGATGCTGAGACTCTAGAAAGAGTGCAGAGAAAAGCAATGAAGATGATCAGGGGACTGGAGGCTAAAACATATAAGGAAAGATTGATGGAATTGGGTATGTCTGGTTTAATGAAGAGAAGGACGAGTATGTTCCAGTATCTCAGGGGCTGCCCCAAAGAAGAGGGAGTCAAGCTATTCTCCAAAGCGCCTGAAGGCAGGACAAGAAGCAACGGAGGGAAACTAACCAAGGAGAGAAGCAATCTAGAACTAAGGAGAAACTTCCTGACTGTTAGAACAATTAACCAGTGGAACAACCTGCCTCCAGAAGTGGTGAATGCTCCAACACTGGAAGTTGTTAAGAGGAAATTGGACAACTCTTTGCCTGAAATGGTGTAGGGTTTCCTGCCTGAGCAGGGGGCTGGACTAGAAGACCTCCAAGGTCCCTTCCAACTCTATTATTTTGTTATTCTGAAATAAAGGAGGCAAAAATGTGGAGGGAGGGCCAAATAGCCTAGAGTTTAAGTTATCTACATGTCTATCTATAGTCTATGGATAACATTTCTATCAATAGTTATATAGATAAGGGACTAAAATTTGCAGAGCCCCTGAAAGCAAGCTGGAAATTTTTAAGGAGAGATTGGACAACCATTTGTCTAAAGCGGTCTAGACTGGGGGTTGGACTAGAAGACCTCCAAGGTCCCTTCCAATTCTATTATTCTACCCCGTTTTCACTGCTAGTAGCTGTCATTTCGATTTTCCATAATTTCTATTGGAAATGCACTGTGTTATTTCGAAGATGGACTGGTGTTTGTAATTTTTTTTTTTAAAAATGGGAGACTACCAAGGGTGGGATGGTTCTGTGGAAAGTCAGCCCCCCCCAAGAAGGAAATATTAAAAGAGCAGAATATTATATTTCCTCAAAAGATCTTTAAAAAGGTGGAAAAGCATGTCCAGTTTTTCTTAATAGCCCCAAGTCTCCCTCCCCCAAGCAGAAACCAGGTCTGTAGAAATGCAGATATCGTAATCCTTTCAGAAAGACTGGCACCTGGAAGCTTAGAGCTGAGGGGATTAGGAAAACAAAGATCCCTAGAATCAACAATCCCTCACACCCAAAAAATCCAACAGTCATTAGCCACAGCGCCAGGGAAGCAGGATATGACCTTTGGGACATAATAGGATTAATCCCACCACCATCAGAATACCAGAAAGGCACGCTCAGACTCAGGTCCAAGTTGATGCCACAGGAACAACTCCAAACAAAAGCCCAAGAAGGTATAAAAACCCACCACTCTTTGCTACATGTGGTCAGCCTTTTCCAGAGCCATCTTTCTGTTCTGCCTCTGCTCTTCAATAAACTGCAACCTTCTTTCTAAAACAGTCTCCATTTTGTTTGTTCCCAGCTTGGACTGGACCCAGATGAAGATTTTTCTTTCAACAGCTCGTTCCATTTGAATCCTGCCTCCTTTGGCTAGCAATGATTCTCTCTCCAGGAGCCTTACTGATTTTTTTCATCCTCGGTTAGCAAACTCTTCCCTGCCGATTTCCCCAAAAACTTCTCTTTCTTTTCCAAGTTATCCTTCGGCGCGTCCTTCTAAACAGATGCTTGGTTATGGTTGCAGCCGAGAGATGGGCTTCGCCAGACTTCCCCTGACAGATCAAAGCAGAGTTTCTCCCTGGGAAATCTCTGCAGATTAAAATAACACTGGCTAGCCCAGACTGAATTGCCAGGGCAAATTAGCCCATTCGCTAATATGAAAAGTGAAGTGGCGGTAATGAAATGACGGTAAGAGCTGCTGATCTCTACAAGGCATGCACAAAAAAGAATTAAAAAAAGGTCTTCGGCATTAAAATGTGGCAGCTATCTAAAGCTTAGTGTTGCTCAAGTGGCTGTGATTATGGCTGGTGATCTGAGGGTGGAGTGTAGAGAAAGCAATTGGGGGGGATGTTAATAACGGAAAGTTTAAGGAATCCTTTAACACACCCCTAGGGTTAAAACTTGTAAAGCAGTGGTGGGATTCAGCCGGTTCACACCGGTTCGGCAGAACTTGTAGCTAAATGTTGCTGAGTTTGGAGAACCAGCTGAATGCACACTGCTTCCAGAAGTCCATTCTAGACCTCCAGAGGACTGGAGGACGCCTCCCAGGCCTAGAACGGCCCACCAGAAGTGCATGGATGCCCCTTCCGGAAGTCCATTCTAGGCCTTGGAGGCCAGGAGGAGATCTCCCAGGCCTAGAACGGCCCACCAGAAGTGCATGGATACCACTTCCTGAAGTCCATTCTAGGCCTTGGAGGCCAGGAGGCGGCTTCCCAGGCCTAGAACGGTCCATTAGACATGCATGGATGCCACATCCAGGAGTCCGTTCTAGGCCTTGGAGGCCAGGAGGCAGCCTCCCAGGCCTAGAACAGCCCATTAGAAGTGCATGGATGCCACTTCCGGAAGTCCGTTCTAGGCTTGGGAGGCCCAAGCCTGCATCCAATAAGAGAACCGGTTGTTCAAGTATTTGAATCCCACCACTGTTGTAAAGGCAACTTTTATTTAACCCTCTCCCTTGGCTGTCTCTCCCACTCCTGGGTACAGGAAGTACTCAACTTACGACGATTCATTTAGTGACCATTCAAAGTTACAATGCCACTGAAAAAAGTGACTTAGGATCATTATTCACACTTAGGACCGTTGCAGCATCCCCTACGGCAGTGGTTCTCAAAGTTTCTCAGGTTGAGACCCCACTTGCCCCGCCCACGCGTGCCGTGACCCTGACCCGGGCGCGCGCGCCGAAAATTTTTTTTGTTTTGTTTTGTTTTGTTTTATTTTTTTTAACTTTTATTTATTTATTTTTTATTTATTTTTTTTCGGTGCGACGGGCAGATCTGCGCATGCGCAGCGCGCGCGCGCAAAAAAAATTAAAAAATAAAAATAAATAAAAATTAAAAAAAATTAAAAAAACAAAATGGCGGACCGCGGTGTCCAGTGACCCCCGCGAAATGGTCGTGCGACCCCAAATGGTCACATGATGAAAACTCAGGCACTTGGCAACTGACTCCTATTTATGACAGGTTGCAGCGTCCCGGGGTCATGCGATCCCCTTTTGCGACCTTCGGCCGAGCAAAGTCCATGGGGACACCAGATTCACTTAATAACGGTGTTACTAACTTAACCAATGCAGTGATTTGCGTCACAGCTGTGGCAGGAAAGGGCATAAAATGGGACAAAACTCTCTTGTCTTGCTTAGCAACAAAAAGTTTGGGCTCGGTTACGGTCGTAAGTCGAGGACTGGGTGTATTCTCATGTTTATATCCCTCTTTTGTTTGCCAACGCATGGGCAAGAGAGAGAGAGAGAGAGAGATCCATCTTCCTGTTTAATTTCCCAGTTGTAATAACCCTGTGAAAGAGAGGCACCGTTCATTTTAACCTTTAGAGCCGTCTCAAACCAGCTCGTGTGCTCACTTTATGATGTTTTACATCCGTGGCGACAGGAGCTAGCTTTTAATCATCTCAGTGCTCTATTCTCTGCGTTATTAATAATCACAGATTAGGCAGGACATCCATCTCTGACCGATAACATCAAAAGAGAAGTCAAAGACAGGCTGCAATGGCTTGGTCATTTGCGATCTTCTGAACGTCTGCTGGACATGTCCGAGTCTAGGGAACGATCCTCACCGCTCTTTCTTGGCTGAGGAAGCCAGCATTTGCCCAGGTTCGCCTGGTGCACCAGCTGCGGCCCTATTTGGACAGGGAGTCTCTTCTCACAGTCACCCATGCCCTTATCACCTCGAGGCTCGACTACTGCAATGCTCTCTACATGGGGCTACCTTTGAAAAACGTTTGGAGACTTCAGGTAATGCAGAATGCAGCCGCGCGAGCAGTGTTGGGCCTGCCCAGAAATGCCCACATTTCGGCATCACTCCGCGAGCTGCATTGGCTGCCAATTGGTCTCCGAACGCAATTCAAAGTGTTGGTTATGACCTATAAAGCCCTACATGGCATCGGACCAGGTTACTTACGGGACCGTCTGCTGTCCCATGAAACCCAGCGGCCGGTTAGGGCCCACAGAGTCGGCCTTCTCCGGGTCCTGTCAGCCAGACAGTGTCGCCTGGCGGGGCCTAGGGGAAGAGCCTTCTCTGTTGCGGCCCCGGCCCTCTGGAACCAACTCCCCCCGGAGATCCGTGTCGCCCCCACCCTCTCCGCCTTTCGTAAACTCCTTAAGACACATCTTTGCCGACAGGCCTGGGGCGGTTAACACCTTGCCCCTAGCCAGTGTATGTTTGTGTGCATGTCTGTTTGGATGATTGATTTTTTAATTAAGGGGGTTTTCTTATAAAGTATTTTAATGTTAGATTTCTATCTATGTTGTGAGCCGCCCTGAGTTCCTGGAATAGGGCGGCATAGAAATCCAATTAATAAAATAAATAATAAATAAAATAATAATTGTCCGAAAACAATTTTGGTGGTCACGTGGCCAGCGTGACAATACTCAAAGGCATGTGGAACGTTGTTTCCTTCCAACGGAAGTGATACTTATTTATCTACTCGTAATTTGCATGCTTGCGAACTGCCAGGTGGGCAGGAGCTGAGGCAAGGGTACAGGAGTTCACCCCATCTTGCGGCGCTCGGGCCTCAAACCCGGGCTGTCAGCTTTCCAGCCCACAAGCTGAGCATCTATAACCACTCAGCCATCCCTCAGCAGACATAATAAAACAGAGAGGAACACCAGCCAGTCCATGCCATTTGTTTCATTAGCCCGTTTTGTACACCACCATGAGCCCACAGGTAATTCCCAGTGGTGATTTAATCACAGATGGATTGGTTCAATTTGTATTTCAAGGCTACTTATGGTGCTCTTTCTCCTATTAGTAGCAGGTTGGAGTAGGAGGATGTGTCCAAGTCTCTCGGTGAGAGACACAATAGCATCTTCCAATCCTCGAAGGGCTGCTATAGTAAAGACAGCATCAATTTATTCTCCAAAGCATTAGAGGACAGGAGAAGAAGTAACAGGTGGAAGCTCATTAAAGAGAGATCCAATCTGGAAATAAGGGGGAAAACATACAAAGAACGGCTGCAGGACATAGGTTTGGCTAGTCTGAAAAAAAGAAGAATTAGGGGAGACACAATAGCAATATTCCAGTATTTGAGGGACTACCACAAGGAAGAGGGGGTCAGGTTGTTCACCAAAGCACCAGAGGGAAGGACGAGAAACAATGGTTGGAAACCGATCAAAGAAGAGAAGCAACCTGGATTTAAGGAGAAACTTCCTGACAGTGAGGACAATTAACCAGTGGAACAACTTTGCCACCAAAAATCGTGGGCGCTCCATCACTGGAGGTTTTCAAGAAGAGACTGGGCAGTCACCTGTCTGAGATGGTATAGGTTCTCTTGCTTGAGCAGGGGGCTGGACTAGAAGACCTCCAAGATCCCTTCCAGCTCTATTCTATTCTATTCTATTCTATTCTATTCTATTCTATTCTATTCTATTCTATTCTATTCTATTCTATTCTATTCTATTCTTATTCTTTTCTATTCTATTCTATTCTATTCTTATTCTTATTCTTTACTATTCTATTCTATGCTATTCCATTCCATTCTATTCTTATTCTTATTCTTTCTTATTCTATTCTATTCTATTCTATTCTTATTCTTTACTATTCTATTCTATTCCTATTCCTATTCTATTCTATTCTATTCTTACTCTTTACTATTCTATTCTATTCTATTCTTATTCTTTACTATTCTATTCTATTCTATTCTATTCTATTCTTATTCTTTCCTATTCTATTCTATTCTATTCTATTCTTATTCTTTACTACTCTACTCTACTCTATTCTATTCTATTCTATTCCTATTTCTATTCTATTCTTATTCTTTACTATTCTATTCTATTCCTATTTCTATTCTATTCTTATTCTTTACTATTCTATTCTATTCTGTTCTATTCTATTCTATTCTATTCTTATTCTATTCTATTCTATTCTATTCTATTCTATTCTATTCTATTCTATTCTAATGGTCACTATATGACTGTTTGTAGGTCCAGAACTATCTGTATTCGGGTTATTCATGAGTTACCTGGAAAATTTATTTTATAGATCTGCCTTCGGGGAAAGATGCATAATATTTGGGCATATCTGAAGGCAGCCATTCCCAGCAAAAATCTGCTTGCAACTTTGGTAGGAAAAAGCACAATGTGGATTTTTTTGACACTTGGAAAGGCCAGACCCTGGCAGATCCACATCTTTCTAATCATAGCAGAGAAGCTGTACAAGAACTTCCATATTCAAGCCAGTTTTGCATATAGACCAAGCTGGCTTCTGAGAACGAGGCACCTGGAAGGAGAGCCACACCCCAGCCTGAGACACTCTTTTTTTATTATTATTATATAACATTTTTTATTGTTAGATATATATTTGTACATGTAAACCAAGAAAAAATAATTCAAGTTAAATGCTATTCAACTTACTACAATCAATTTAAGTTTGTAAACATTCTTCACTCCGTATATCAAGATTTAACTATAAGCCAGATACATTTTCTTTGATTGGTGTTTCTCTTGTATGTAGTCTATCCAATGTTTCCAGTCCAACATATATTTTTCATTTGAGCGATCCTTCAAATATGCCAATATTTTAGCCATTTCTGCCAAATTTATTACTTTCAAAGTCCATTCTTCAATAGGTGGTAATTCTGGCTTCTTCCAATATTGTCCCACCAACAGTCTCGCTGCTGTGATCAAGTTCAAAGTTAAGTTCGTCTCTACGGTGTTACAGTCTTTTACGATCCCTAGCAAAAACAACTGAGGTAGAAATTCAATACGCTTTTTCAAAATGGTTTGGAGTGTCCACCATATTTTTCTCCAGAAGGCTTTGATTTTTCTACATGTCCACCATACATGAAAATATGTAGCCTCCATACTATCGCATCGCCAACATTGCAAAAAAAAACCCTCTGATTTGAAGCCAACGGTTTCCTTCAAGCCTCGTTTGCTCCGGATTCCAAAAAAAAAAAATAGTTTCAGCTTGTAAGGCGTAGCAGCTTTCCAGAAGTTAAGTTCACTCACTGGGACGTCTTTCCTGGTTTTTCCCCGAAGGCGTTTTGCTTCTCATCCGAGAAGCTTCTTCGGTTCTGACCGAGGGGCAGAGTGAGACCTGTACAGATCTGTAGCCTGAAGAAGCAAAACAACCCCTTTCAGAAGCGCTTGGCCCAACATAAGAGAACAAATGAAGATGTTCAATTACAAAAGAAGCCTTCTATGGATGTGGTTGTTCCTGGCAGAAAAAACGCCTATACCGAATTGCCATTTATTCCAATAATAAGAACTGTATTAATTTAAGGCTGGCAAAAGAGAATGTTGTTGGAAGAAGAGAAAAATCAAGCAAAGCCATTATGTATGGACTATAGAATTATAGATAATAATAATAGTAGTAGTAGTAGTAATAATAATAGTAATAATAATATAACAACAACAAAACAAAAAGAAGAAGAAGAAGAAGAAGAAGAAGAAGAAGAAGAAGAAGAAGAAGAAGAAGAAGAAGAAGAAGAAGAAGAAGAAGAAGAAGAAGAAGAAGAAGAAGAAGAAGAAGAAGAAGAAGAAGAAGAAGAAGAAGAAGAAGAAGAAGAAGAAGTTGGAAGGGACCTTGGAGGTCATCTAGTCCAACCCCCTGCTCAGGGAGGAAACCCTATACCATTTCAGACAAATCTATGTCGACACTGAACAGGGGGAGGGATACCACACACACACACACACACACACACACACACACACACACATCTCCTGTCTGTAACGCAGTCCTTTCAGCAGTTCCAAGAAGAGTCGACATCCCTTGGCACTAATCAGGTGACCCTGAGGACACCCACAAACCTCCACGGGGCCTCAACGATTCTCAGAGAGAATACGAACGACCAGAGGACTGCAATCCTTCCATTATCCACCTTTCAGTCAGAACTGAAGAAGCTTCTTGAATGAGAAGGGACACGTCTTCAAGGGGGAAAAAAACCAAGAAGCTCCAGCTGTCTTTTGAAAAAGCACCACTGGTATATAGCAGGGGTCTTCCAACTTGGCAACTTGAAGCCTTGTGGACTTCAACTCCCAGAATTCCTCAGCCAGCCTGTACGGTGAAAACCCGTGGATAAGCCAATTGTAAAAAAATCAAATCAAATCAAAACAATAACAAAAGTGGTGAAGGTCGGCTTTACCCACGGGCGACACCTTCCCCATTTACAAGTTACAGCAAGGCATACTTCAAGGCGCCTCCAGGAGACGTGAAAGACAGGTTGCCGATAGGTCATTATGGACGAAATCTATCTGTGCGGTTGCTAGGAGTCGAAAAACGACTTGATGACGCATAATCAATCACAGGTAATGAAGATGTAGGAAGGTATCTTCGCCTCCTCCTTGCTGAGTCCTGAGTATGACAGGAGTGGAATAATCACGGGAGGTTTTTAAGAAGAGACTGGACAGCCACTTGTCTGAGATGGTGTAAGGCAGTGAACATAAGAACATAAGAAGAGCCATGCTGAATCAGGCCAAAGCCCATCGAGTCCAGCATTCTGTGTCACACAGTGGCCCACCAATTGTACATGGGGATCTTGAGCAGAAAGAGAAGGCAAAACCCTCCCTTTCCCTTGACCCCCAACAAATGGTACTCAAGGGAATCCTGCCTGCCTCAACCAACATAGAGGCGGCACATGGACATCCGTTTTAATAACCACCGATACACTTGGCATCCATGAATCTATCTAGCCCTGCCTTGAAGCTATCAAGGCTGACAGCTGTCACGACCCCTTCTGGAAGTGAATTCCATAAACCAACGACCCTCTGGGTGAAGAAATATTTCCCTTTATTTGTCCTCACTTTCTTACCTACGAGCTTTAGGGAGTGCCCCCTTGTCCTGGTATTGTGTGATAGAGAAAATAATTTTTCTCTATCCACCTTTTCTATCCCATGCATGATTTTATACACTTCGATCAAGTCACCCCTTAAACGCCGTCTTTCAAGGCTGAAGAGACCAAGGTAGTGGACCTGTGGCACGCGTGTCAGAGGCGGCGCTCAGAGCCCTCTCTGTGGGTGTGCGCGCCATGCCTTGGAGATGGCAACCATCCCTCTTCAACCAGCCGCCCACTAACTCGCCAAGGTCCCAGCATGGGTGGTTTCCCTCCCCCCTGTCCCATCCATCCTGCCCTCGCATGCTCTCCTTTTCCCAGGCATGACCCACTGTATCTATGCTTCTCTGAACTGCTGGCAGCGGGCTGTGGAGCCCCAGAATTCACCGGTCGAGGGGCCGGCAGGCTGTGGCTGACGGACATCATTGGCCCCCATGCACTCGCTGGCCTCTGTGTGTGGGGGCCGATGGTGTCAGGTAGCAGCTGCCCCAGCCCCTACCCCGCCTTGCCCTGCAGCAATGGCACCCCTGCCCTGCCTCGCCTTGCCTTGCCTCACCCCGCAGGAGGAGCCTCCTGCCCACCGCCCCACCTGCCAGAGACCCCTTGGATCGCCCACAACCCTGCCCGTCCTCCACAGGCCTCCCTCCACACGAGCAACATCGAGGTGACCACGCCCACCTTGGCCACACCCACCCAGCCTGCCATGATTACCACAGCCACGCCCACCCAGTGGGCCACGCCCACCTGGCACCCGGCGATAAATAAGTGGGTTGCAGTTTGGGCACTCGGTCTCTAAAAGGTTCGCCATCACTCATGTAGGGTTTCCTGCCTGGGCAGGGGGTTGGACTAGAAGACCTCCAAGGTCCCTTTCCGGCTCTATTCTGATTGATTGATTGATAATAATTCCTCATCGACCTGGATGTGGTTTTGGGAAGTCTTCTGTGCTCCGCGGAAGATGAGCTATGTTAGAGGTTCAACCATACTGGACAAGTCTACTCAGAGGAGTCAGACAAAGACTATCTCTTCCATAGAAGAACGAAACAATGATAGCTTGGACAAAAAAATTTGGATATTCTATAGATTTGGCAAAAATTGTGAGATAGAAATGTTAAATTGACTACAGCAGTCTCATATAAAGAAAATTTGTATAAAATGTTTTACAGATGGCATATGACACCGGTAAGATTAGCGAAAATGTTTAAAAATATACTTCAGATAATTGCTGGAAATGTAAACAAAGGCTAGGTACTTACTATTATATCTGGTGGACATGCCCTAAAGCAAAAAAAGTTTTGGGGTAAGGTACATACATGGTTGGAAAAAATGATTCAAAGAAAGATAGAATTTAAAACCAGAACCATTTTTGTTAGGAATATTAGGACCTAACTATGAGAAGGAGAATGAATATTTAATATTGTATGTATTGACAGCAGCGAGAATAGTATTTGCCCAATCCTGGAAAAACGAAAACTTACCAGCTGAAGAGGTTTTAATTAGGACAATCTTAGAATGTGCAGAAATGGATAGATTGACCTTAGAGATTAAAGAGAAAGAAGATTCAGTTTACTTTAGAACAGCGGTTCTCAACCTTTTCCGGGGCTCGATCCCGGCCCGCATCGTGCAAAAAAAAAATGGCGGGCCCGCATCGCGCATGCGCGGCGCGACGGCCCGCATCGCGATAGGGGGAAAAAATGGCCGACCAAAAAAAATGGCTGACCAAAAAAAAATGGCGGGCCTGCACCGCGCATGCGCGGCGTGACGGGGCGCATCACGCATGCGTGGTGCGACGGCCCGCATTGCGATAGGGGGAAAAAATGGCCGACCCAAAAAAAATGGCCGACCAAAAAAAAAATGGCGGACTGCGGTGCTTGGCGACCCCCGTGAAATGGTCGTTCGACCCCAAATGGGGTTGCGAACCACAGGTTGAGAACCGCTGCTTCAGAACATGGGATACGATGGTTAGGAAAACGAACTAGTGAGAAATGACTGTGATATGTTATTTTGAATATATATTAGGAAGAAGAATGATATGCATTAACTAACTGATACTGTTTATGATTATCGTTTATTACACTTATTACAATTATTTATTACTACATCAACTATTTGTTAACTGAACATATGTACCCAGACAATAGTGTGTTTGCTAAAGATTGAAAATGTTTTGGAGGGATAACCCCAATATTGACCCCAACCCCAATCCTGATCCCTACCGCACCCTAAACCTTAATCCTTATCCCGATCCTATTCTATCCCCAACCCTATAAAACTCAATAATTTTTTTTTAAAAAAAGAATCTCTTCCATAAAGAAAATATGGTGAGATCTCGTCATCTTCCTTCTTATTATAGAATAATAACTTTGTCACTTTAAACGTACACGAATCAGCACACATTAAAATGAGCCTTTATTGTATACAGCAGTCAATTCCAGGAAGAACTGGCATTTTGCTTGTCCTCTGTGAGAACGGCGTGAAAGAATCAATCGAGAAAGGTTGAAACCCAGCGAGTAGCACGGCCGTATAATGAGGATAAAATCTACGCATTAGCACTCACAGAAAACAATGAAATTTCACGATGGCAAACGAGGTGGGGAAAACCTAGGCTGGGGGAAAAAACATCTCTCTCCTCAAATTGCTATTTTTTGCCGTAAAAAAACGGGAGCACCTCTTGATCCGGGGAACTAGGATATGGGCAAGGCAAGCTGTTAACCTGGAGATAATGATGGGATGTAAAGCTGGTCTGACTGCAGAAGGAAACCACATCAGTCCCCAGTTGAGTGCTTTGATGGTCTTCTCCCTGACCCACCAAGGCCATTTGGCTACTAACGCACAGCTGAGCAGACATCAACTTTGTTGTTGTTAGTTGCGAAGTCGTGTCCGACCCATCGCGACCCCATGGACAATGTTCCTCCAGGCCTTCCTGTCCTCTACCATCTTCTGGAGTCCATTGAAGCTCACGCCTCCTGCTTCAGGGACTCCATCCAGCCACCTCCTTCTCTGTCGTCCCCTTCTTCTCTTGCCCTCCATCTTTCCCAGCATCAGGCTCTTCTCCAGTGAGTCTTTCCTTCTCATCAGGTGGCCAAAGGACTTGAGTTTCAACTTCAGGATCTGGCCTTCTAAAGAGCAGTCGGGGTTGATCTCCTCTAGGACTGACCCATTGGATCGCCTTGCAGTCCGGGGGACTCGCAGGAGTCTTCTCCAGCGCCAGAGTTCAAAGGCCTCCATTCTTTGGCGTTCAGCCTTTCTTACGGTCCAACTTTCACAGCCATACATTGCAACTGGGAGAACCATGGCCTTGACTATACGCACTTTTGTTGGCAGGTTGACGTCTCTGCTTTTTAGTACGCTGTCTAGATTTGCCATAGCTTTCCTCCCCAGGAGCAAGCGTCTTTTAATTTCTTGGCTGCAGTCCCCACCTGCGGTGATCTTGGAACCCAGGAAGATAAAATCTGTCATCAACTAAATGACATCAGCGAAATGAGTAGTTTTTCATGAACAATTCCGACAGGACATTTACGAGGGCCGTAAGGAGGCCAGAACATTATCCTACCTAATGGCAATTGTGGAGTAGAAGCCTTTCCTTTCTGATGGTGTTCACCCAAGCAGCCCTCTTGAAAAGGACCGTTAAATAAAGCCTTTAGGTCCCATCTCACAGTTCACAAGACCTTAATTTCTTAACCGGATCACATCTGACCTTCTCCTCCGAGCCAAAGAGAAAGAAGAAAATTTCTGCCACAAAATGGCAATCGCATCAGAGCAATGAGATTGCTCGTCTTTTGCGGACAGCTCAGCTGCAGGTTCAATTCTTTCTCTCTTATGAAAGGCCTTGTGATGAAGCCCCCTCCCCAGTCCCCCCCACCCCCAAGACTCTTTCTCTCTTGCGAGGTGCCTCACGAGGAACAAAAAGCTCTAATCAAGGAGAGAAGCAACCTGGAATTGAGGAGAAACTTCCTGACAGTGAGGACAATCAACCAGTGGAACAGCTGGCCACCAGAAACCGTGGGTGCTCCATCACTGGAGGTTTTTAAGAAGAGGCTAGCCCAGTGTTTCTCAACCTTGACAATTTTAAGGCATGTGGACTTCAACTCCCAGAATTCCACAGCCAGCATTGCTGGCTGTGGAATTCTGGGAGTTGAAGTCCACATGCCTTAAAATTGTCAAGGTTGAGAAACACTGGGCTAGACAGTCACTTGTCTGAGATGGTGTAGGTTCTCCTACTTGAGCAGGGGGCTGGACTAGAAGACCTCCAAGGTCCCTTCCAGCTTTACTCTATTCTAACATTCTAATTGCTTTTGATCACACGATGCTATTGTTCTTAGATCTCTCAAACGATCATCCCTGAAGAGCTGCTGGAAAGTTTGGAGAGTCCCTCGGCTTTCCTTCAAGGCCATGTTTGGAAAGTCGTTCCTGAACTTTCCTGAATTTCTCAAAGAAGGTCCCAACCAGAGGCTTAAAAGCCCCGATTGGTTCCGTTTATATAGGGAGCCGTTCCATCACCGCTCAATCCAAATTGCCCTCAGATTTTTATTTTAAAAAAAAAAAGTTTGTATGATTTGTTTATTAAATTGACATGACTTCCATTTCCCAAGAGGGTGACTCTGATATCGCATATCATATCTGAGAGTCCACCTTTCTTGAAATGTGAGGGAGCAAGTTCAGAGAGCAGCAAGATCCTCACAGTCCTCCTCCTCCTCCTCTCCTCCACTCCACAAACCCCACTCCCTTCCAGCACTGATGACGTTACCTAGTTGGGTCATGAAATATCTGCAAGAAAACAACCTAGCTCAGAGAGCACCAAGGACCATCCCTTAGGACAGGGGTAGGCAACCTTGGCTCTTTTATGACTCGTGGACTTCAACTCCCATAATTCCTGAGCCGGCATGGCTCAGCTTGGAAACCTCTCCCTTTCCCCTCAGCATGGCTGGCTCAGGAATTCTGGGAGTTGAAGTCCACGAGTCATAAAAGAGCCAAGGTTGCCTATCTCTGGCCTAGGCCGCTTTATGACTCATGGACTTCAACTCCCAGAATTCCTGAGCCGGCATGGCTCAGCTTGGAAACCTCCCCCTTTCCCCTCAGCATGGCTGGCTCAGGAATTCTGGGAGTTGAACTCCACCAGTCATAAAAGAGCTAAGGTTGCCTATCTCTGGCCTAGGCCGCTTTATGACTCATGGACTTCAACTCCCAGAATTCCTGAGCCGGCATGGCTCAGCTTGGAAACCTCTCCCTTTCCCCTCAGCATGGCTGGCTCAGGAATTCTGGGAGTTGAACTCCATGGGTCATAAAAGAGCCAAGGTTGCCTACCTCTGGCCTAGGCCACTTTATGACTCATGGACTTCAACTCCCAGAATTCCTAAGCCAGCATGGCTCAGCACAGAAACCTCTCCCTTTCCCCTCAGCATGGCTGGCTCAGGAATTCTGGGAGTTGAACTCCACGAGTCATAAAAGAGCCAAGGTTGCCTACCTCTGGCCTGGGCCTAGGCCGCTTTATGACTTCAACTCCCAGAATTCCTGAGCCGGCATGGCTCAGCTTGGAAACCTCTCCCTTTCCCCTCAGCGTGGCTGGCTCAGGAATTCTGGGAGTTGAAGTCCACCAGTCATGAAAGAGCCAAGGTTCCCCACCCCTGCCTGATGAGTATAAGCCTGCAGCTCCTAACTACCCACTAACCAGAAGGACATTTCTCCCCATCTCTGCTTTTCATTAAGAGGGTTTGGCAGCCCTGGATGAAAACTAGAAGGAGAAGGATACCATTTTGTGGCCTTTCCAGCAATGACTTTAATTGCTAAAACTATGTGGGGTTTCGACATGAAACCCGCGGCCTGTTAGTCAGCCGTCTTGCGGCACCCTCTAAAGCCTGTTGTCAGCAGCCCTTCCGCGCAAAGGCGTGTTGGATGTATCGAGGCACACGTGTCCTCACCGACTTTTCTTGATGTTGGTGTGTCTCCAGGCCACAAACTCTGCTCTACCAAACCACCCCGGGTTTGTTCCTTGGCAACAGGTGGGCAAAGCAAACCCAGAGAGTTTGGGAACGAGACCCCGGCTTGCCACAGGCTGGGAAGTAAACACTGGATCGTGTGACAAGGCAGGATGGTCTCGGGTACTCCAGAGTCTGCAGAAAACAGGGCTAGGAAAAAGGGAGGAGGAGGAGGAGGAGGAGGAGGAGGAGGAGGAGGAGGAGGAGGAGGAGGAGGAGGAGGAGGAGGAGGAGGAGGAGGAGGAGGAGAAGAGGACGGGGAGGAGGAGAAGAGGAGGGGGAGGAGGAGAAGAGGAGGAGGAGGAAAGGAGAGGAGAAGAGGAGGAGGAGGAGGAGGAGGAGAAGAAGAAGAAGAAGAAGAAGAAGAAGAAGAAGAAGAAGAAGAGAAGGAGGAGGAGAGGAGGAGCAGAAGAGGAGCAGAAGAGGAGGAGGAAGAGGAAGAGGAGAAAAAGAAGAAGGAGGAAGAGGAGGAGAAGAAGAGGAGGAGGAGAAGAAGAAGAGGAGGAGGAGGAGAGGAGAAGAGGAGGAGGAGGAGGAGAAGAAGAAGAAGAAGAAGAAGAAGAAGAAGAAGAAGAAGAAGAAGAGGAGGAGGAGGAGGAGGAGGAGGAGGAGAGGAGGAGGAGAAGAGGAGCAGAAGAGGAGGAGGAAGAGGAAGAGGAGAAAAAGAAGGAAGAGGAGGAGGAGGAGAAGAAGAAGAGGAGGAGAAGGAGGAGGAGGAGAAGAAGAAGAGGAGGAGAAGGAGAAGGAGAAGAAGAAGAAGAAGAAGAAGAAGAAGAAGAAGAAGAAGAAGAAGAAGAAGAAGAAGAAGAAGAAGAAGAAGAAGAGAAGGAGGAGGGGGAGAGGAGGGGGAGAGGAGGAGGAGGAGGAGGAGGAGGACTGTGAAGTCTTTGGTGCTCTCTGACATTTTGTTTCCTTTTTAGCGTTTGGGTTGTCTCTTCAGAATGGTGTGTAGACGTTGTTTATCTCTATGTGCCCATTAATGGCCGATTGGTCTGAGAGCCAGACCTCTAGGAATGGGACTCGGCTTGGTCTAGGATACTCACAGTTAAGTTAAAAATAAGGTTTTCAACTAACTTACCTTTTTTACTAGGGTGGGGGGGAAACACTGGAGAAATTGCATCATAGAGTTTAACACCCTGCTAATTTCTTCGCTGCTGCTACTGCCTCTACTCAGCGAAGAGAGTGACGCCAATACGGGTTCCAGGTTTCCCAGAGGATGGATGACATTCTTCCTCAAAATTGCCTGCAGAGACAATGCTATATCATGCTGCAAAAGAATTTCAGCTTGTGCATTTGGGAAAAAAATAAATAAATAAATTACCATCCCCACCGGCAATGCATTCCCCTTGCATAGAGGACTCTCTAAAACCATACATTCTAATAATTTTACGTGGCGCTAGGCATCTCTTTTGGAAGAGAAGGCAATTAAGCCCTCTCCCAGTGCAAGTCAGAGATGCTATTAAGAAGCCCAAAAAAAACCTAAACTGCATTCTATTTTGGTCTTGGAATCAGGTGGCTGGAAGATTAGTCCTGAAAAATTAGATCCTAGGTATGAAAAACCTATTTTAGCAGAAGCTAACCTTGATCTCCCATCCATTTAGATGAGGGAAAAAAAACCACATTAAGGCCCGTGCATCTTAGGAAAAGGGGAGGGCAGAGCCATTTTTTGCATTGTGTGGATGCATTTATTTCCTGCCTTCATTATTTGTATAAATAACTCAAGGCGGTGGGGGGAAAAATGCCCTAATATTCCTCCCTCTTCCCATGTTCTCCACAACAATAGCCCTGTGGGGTGAGGTGGGCTGAGAAAGGGGCAGGTCCACCCAGCGGGCTTTCATACCTAAGGCGGGACTAGAACTCACAGCCTCCTGATGATTGATCGAAAGTCACCCTGTCAGCTTTCATGCCTAAGGCGGGACTAGAACTCACAGCCTCCTGATGATTGATCGAAAGTCACCCTGTCAGCTTTCATGCCTAAGGCGGGACTAGAACTCACAGCCTCCTGATGATTGATCGAAAGTCACCCTGTCAGCTTTCATGCCTAAGGTGGCACTAGAACTCACAGCCTCCTGGTGATTGGTCCAAAGTCACCCTGTCAGCTTTCATGCCTAAGGCGGGACTAGAACTCACAGCCTCCTGGTGATTGGTCCAAAGTCATCCTGTCAGCTTTCATGCCTAAGGCGGGACTAGAACTCACAGCCTCCTGGTGATTGGTCCAAAGTCACCCTGTCAGCTTTCATGCCTAAGGCGGGACTAGAACTCACAGCCGCCTGGTGATTGGTCCAAAGTCACCCTGTCAGCTTTCATGCCTAAGGTGGGACTAGAACTCACAGCCTCCTGGTGATTGGTCCAAAGTCACCCTGTCAGCTTTCATGCCTAAGGCGGGACTAGAACTCACAGCCTCCTGGTGATTGGTCCAAAGTCACCCTGTCAGCTTTCATGCCTAAGGCGGGACTAGAACTCACAGCCTCCTGGTGATTGGTCCAAAGTCACCCTGTCAGCTTTCATGCCTAAGGCGGGACTAGAACTCAGCATCTCTTGGTGATTGGTTCAAAGTTGCCCAGGGGACTTTCATGTTTAAGACGGAACTAGAACTCAGCGTCTCCTAGTGATTGGCCCAAAGTCACCCCAGCTGGCTATCATGCCTAAGGCAGGATTAGATCTCAGCCTCTCCTTGTAATTGGCCCAGGTTCACCCTGCCAGCTCTCATGCCTAAGGTGGTACTAGAACTCAGTGTCTCCTAGTGATTGGCCCAAACTCAGCCAGTCAGCTTTCAGGCCTAAGGCAGGCCTCACCACCTCCTGGTTTCTAGGCCAGCACCATAACTATAAGACCAGACTAGCTCTCATGCATTGGTATTGTAGAAAATTTATTTGTATTTCTACTGACGTCTTCCCAAAACACTTCTCTGCCTGCCATCATTTGTGAAGTCCTCTGTTTCCTTAATGTAATGAAACCTTAATTTTGCAGATTTTGATGCAACAGACATCAACTGCCGGACACAAAATTCTCGCCGTATTTGCATCATAAAATCATGAGGTCCAGGAAGGGGAAATTAATGTAAACGTTGCAATTTGCCTCTTTCGTGTAATGACGTCACCACAAGGGACATTACAGAACAAGAAGCGGTTGATGGAAACTAATCGAGAAGAGAAACAATCTGGAATTAAGGAGAGTGAGGACAGTGAGGACAATTAACCAGTGGAACTGCTTGCCACCAGAAGATGCAGGTGCTCCATCACTGGAGATATTCAAGTGGACAGCCACTTTCCTGGAATAGAATAGGGTCTCCTGCCTGAGCAGGAGGTTGGACTAGAAGACCTCCAAGGTCCCTTTCAACTCTGTTAAAAAAAATGTTGTAAGATTGGTCACAATTCACAGGACGGCTGTGTCACTTAGTGGCAGAAGATTCAGTGCCAATTGTGGTTGTATGTTGAGGACAACTTATAGGACCATTGGTGGTAGACCAAAGATCTAGATTAAAAAGTGAGGCCCAGACTTCTAAAAGGGACAATTTGGAAAAGAAATCCATTCTTGGACAAAGCTGATGTTTGCGGCCATGATAGGATAGGATAGGTAGGATAGGATAGGATAGGATAGGATAGGGTAGGGTAGGGTAGGGTAGGATAGGATAGGATAGGATAGAAAATATGGAATAGAGTAGAGTAGAAAGAATAGAATAGAATAGAATAGAATAGAATAGAATAGAATAGAATAGAATAGAATAGAATAGAATAGAATAGAATAGAATAGAATAGAATAGAATAAGGAGCTGGAAGGGACCTTGGAGATCTTCTAGTCCAGCCCCCTGCTCAAGCAGGAGAACCTACACCATCTCAGACAAGTGACTGTCTAGCCACTTCTTAAAAATCTCCAGTGATGGGGCACCCATGATTTCTGGTGGCAAGCTGTTCCACTGGTTGATTGTCCTCACTGTCAGGAAGTTTCTCCTTAATTCTAGGTTGCTTCTCTCTTTGTTCGGTTTCCAACCATTGTTTCTCATCCTGCCCTCTGGTGCTTTGGAGAACAACCTGACTCCCTCTTCCTTGTGGCAGCCCCTCAGATACCGGAACACGGCTATCACGTCTCCCCTGTTTCTTCTTTTCTTTAGACTGGCCAAACCCAAGTCCCGCAGCCGTTCTTCGTATGTTTTAGTCTCCAGGCCTACTGATCATCTGCTCTTCTCTGGAACTTTTTCCAAAGTCTCAACATCTTTTTTTGAAGAGTTCCCTCTTGGTTCTGCAAACGTACCTCGCCGTTGAAGTTGAGTCCAATTTTCTTCTTGGTGTAGATCTTCAAGCGGGCAGTTTCACACGGGCAGCCTGTCTCTTTGTGGGTCACTTCCTGCCTTTTCAAAGAAAAAAAGGGGGAAGCCCCCAGAGAGACCCAAGGAACAGGGTCCTGTGAACCGTTTAGTCAGCTTCCTTAAGAGAGAGTCAGAAGATCATGACAGCCTCATCACTTGTGGGGTTGTGAGACCAGATGGAAAAAAGAGGTCAACAAAATCCTTGGCAATCATGTTCAATATTTAATATGGCGCAGGATCAGGAACCTATTTTTTACCGATTTTGCGGGGGGGAGGGGTACAGGTTTCCCCTGTTAGCGTCTCGAACACGCAACCCGTCGTGAACTCACGACGGGATCGCGCCTTCCAAAAGCGGAGTGATTGTGTACATTTGGTGGAACGCCGGCAACTAGTCGCAAAGATTGCAACCAGCCTTCAGCCCAAAATTTCCATCTCGCAGAGCAAGATGGACGTTCCATGAATTTTACCCCCATTTTATGACCTTTCCTGCCACCGTGGTGAGGTGAATCACCGCTGAAGTGAATCGGGCTTCCCGCACTGACTTTACTCGTCGGAAGGCCACAAAAGGGGGTCACGTGACCCCGGGACTGTCATAAATGTGAGTCACTTATCCAGCATCCGAATTTTGATCACGTGACCAGGGGGATCCTGCAACGGTCGTAAGTGTGAAAAAAAAACGATCATCAAGTGCTCTTCAACATCTTCATCAACGATTTGGACGAGGGGATAGATGGGGAACTCATCAAATTTGCAGACGACACCAAGCTGGCAGGACTAGCCAACCCTCCAGAAGACAGGCTTAGGATACAGGAGGATCTGGACAGACTTGAACACTGGGCGCTATCTAACAAAATGAAATTCAGTAGTGAAAAAAGGAAGGTTCTACATTTAGGCAAGAAAAACCAAATGCACAGGTATAGTATAGAGGGTACCTTGCTCAATAGTAGTAACTGTGAGAGGGACCTCGGAGTCCTAGTAGACAATCACCTAAATAGGAGCCAGCCATGTGCTGCAGCTGCCAAAAAGGCCAACACAGGGCTAGGCTGCATTAACAGAGGGATAGAATCAAGATTATGTGAAGTATTAATACTACTTTACAAGGCCTTGGTAAGGCCACACTTGGAGTACTGCATCCAGTTTTGGTCACCACGATGTAAAAAAGATGTTGAGACTCTAGAAAGAGTGCAGAGAAGAGCAACAAAGATGATCAGGGGACTGGAGGCTAAAACATATAAGGAATGGCTGCTGGAATTGGGTATGTCTAGTTTAATGAAGAGAAGGACGAGGGGGGACAGCATAGCAGCCTTCCAGTATCTCAGGGGCTGCCCCAAAGAAGAGGGAGTCAAGCTATTCTCCAAAGTGCCTGATGGCAGGACAAGAAGCAACGGATGGAAACTAATCAAGGAGAGAAGCAACCTAGAACTAAGGAGAAACTTCCTGACAGTGAGAACAATTAACCAGTGGAACAACCTGCCTCCAGAAGCGGTGAATGCTCCAACACTGGAAGTCTTTAAGAAGAGACTGGACAGCCATTTGTCTGAAATGGGATAGGGTTTCCTGCCTGAGGAGGGGGTTGGACTAGATGACCTCCAAGGTATCTTCCAACTTTACTATTATTATTGTTGTTGTTGTTGGGTAATGAAATGTCTGCAAGTAAACCACCAAGCCCAGAGAGCACCAGGGACCCCACAGTTTGGTCCTGACCCACAAACACTCTCTTCCATTGGTACCTTCATTACTACATCACATAAGCTGCTTTGGCCACCGTGGGGCCTTTAAAAGTCACCTTTTGGAGGATAAACCTGAATATTTCTTCTCTTACCTAATCTTTCTTGCAGAGCTTATCCATCCCATGCTTCAGGGAGCACCCAGCACCCTGACTGAGTTCAGTTTTAAATTCAAGGCTGACTCCGTTTTCTGGCTGTAGACAAATTAGCTGAGCGTTTTGCATATTCCCCTGCCGGATGATCCCTGGGAGACAGAAAGGAAGGGGCTGCAATATTTTAGAAGGAGCGGGCCATCTGGGAAAGCTTTGCCCGACCAAGCGGTGTGAAAAATTTAGTGATGGCTGCCTAGGGCTTGTTAATGATCAGGTGCCTTTGTTTTTCACAAGTGTATAAAGACTCCGCTAAATCGCCCATGGGGGTTCTCCTTACTTGGGTTATTTCCACATTTGCCTGTTTTTTTTAACCAGGTAGCAACCGTGTGGCTGAGGGAGGGAGGGAGAGAGAGAGGGGGTGGGGAGGGAAGGAAGGAAGGAAGGGGATGGATGGATAAGGAAGGAAGGGAGGGAGGGAGGGAGGGAGGGAGGGAGGAAGGAAGGAAGGAAGGAAGGAAGGAAGGAAGGAAGGAAGGAAGGAAGGAAGGAAGGAAGG
>JARGCV010000621.1:277500-429524 GCA_034064705.1 Bothrops alternatus
GGAGAAGGAGAAGGAGAAGGAGAAGGAGAAGGAGAAGGAAAGGAAAGAAGACAGAAGGGAAGGGAAGAAGAGAAAAGGGAAGGGAAGCGAAGGGAAGGGAAGAAGAGAAAAGGGAAGCGAAGGGAAGGAAAGGAAAGGAGACCAAAGGGAAATGAAGGGAAGGGAAGGAGAAGGAGAAGGAGAAGGAGAAGGAGAAGGAAAGGAAAGGAAAGGAAAGGAAAGGAAAGGAAAGGAAAGGAAAGGAAAGGAAAGGAAAGGAGACAGAAGGGAAGGAAGGGAAGGGGAGAGAAGGGAAGGGAAGGGAGGGAAGGGAAGGGAAGGGAAGGGAAGGGAAGGAAAGGGAAGGGAAGGGAAGGAAAGGAAAGGAAAGGAAAGGGAAGGAGACAGAAGGGAAGGAAGGGAAGGGGAGAGAAGGGAAGGGAAGGGAAGGAAAGGAAAGGAAAGGAAAGGGAAGGAAAGGAAAGGGAAGGAAAGGAAAGGAAAGGAAAGGAGACCAAAGGGAAATGAAGGAAAGGTGAAGGAGAAGGGAAGGAAAGGAAAGGAAAGGAAAGAAGACAGAAGGGAAGGGAAGAAGAGAAAAGGGAAGGGAACGGAAGGGAAGGGAAGAAGAGAAAAGGGAAGGGATGGAAAGGAAAGGGAAGCAAAGGGAAGGGAAGGGAAGGGAAGGGAAGGAAAGGAAAAGAAAGGGAAGGGATGGGAAGGGAAGCAAAAAGAAAGATTAGATTTTTACAATATAGGATCATGTTGGTCAATAAAGACCCCATTCAAAGGATGAAAGTGGCCTTCAATCCAAGATGTTAAGACTTGAGTGGTAGTTTCTTTCCAACAAAATAAAACCATATTTTGGGCGATGCTTCAATGTCCATAAAATCCAAAGCTCTTCATGAACTGACAAATTCCAAACGTTTGGTCTACAATTTATTATTGCATCAACTTCTTTAAACTTTATTTCTCTTTGCAAATACATATTAACCATAGACTGAAAAGAAGGACATGGGGTGACATGATAGCAGTTTTCCAATATTTGGGGGGGGGCTGCCACAAAGAAGAGCAGGGTCAACTTATTTTCCAAAGCGCCAGAAGGCAGGACACTAATCAAGGAGAAAAGCAATCTAGAAATAAGGAGAAGCAAGAACGATTAGCCAGTGGAACGACCTGCCTCCAGAAGCTGTGAGTGCTCCAACACTGGAGGTTTTTAAGAAGAGACTGGACAGCCATTTGTCCGAAATGGTCTAGGGCTTCCTGCCTGAGCAGGGGGTTGGGCTAGATGACCTCCAAGGTCCCTTCCAACTCTGCTATTCTGTAATTCTGTAATTCTGAATATAAGCCCCAAATGGACAAATATAGAAAGTAAGTTTCCATCCCCAAAATACATATTTCTTTCCAGCACTAACCGGATGACAAACAGCCCTATTTTAAATAACTGCTAAAGTGTCTAATAAACATGGTAAGTAGCCTCTCTCTTTTTGATGAACTACTCTCATCCTCCGATCGCAGAAGATATATTTAACCCAGGACCAGAGATTTATTAATATTGGATATTCCAACCCTTTGTTCCAATGTTCTCTGCCAGTTGCCAATATCCGTGCTAGTAACATTTCACAGCTGTCTATAATTATGGATCAGAACCTTCCAAAACGTTTTCTAATAAAACGAGTGATTTGAGATTCTCTGAAAGCGCTAAAGCATGAATTCCACACTGCCCGTTTAACAAATAACAGTTGGAAGGGACCTTGGAGGTCTTCTAGTCCAACCCCTGCTCAAGCAGGAAACCCTATACCAGCGGTAGGCAAGCTTGGCTCTTTTATGACTGGTGGGCTTCAACTCCCAGAATTCCTGAGGCAGCCACGCTGAGGGGAAAGGGAGAGGTTTCCATGCTGTGCCAGGCTGGTTCAGGAATTCTGGGAGTTGAAGTCCACAAGTCATAATAGAGCCAAGCTTGCCTACCTCTGGGCTAGGCCTAGGCCGCTTTATGACTCGTGGACTTCAACTCACAGAATTCCTCAGCCAGCCTGGCTCAGCTTGGAAACCTCTCTCTTTCCCCTCAGCATGGCTGCCTCAGGAATGCTGGGAGTTGAAGTCCACGAGTCATAAAAGAGCCAAGGTTGCCTACCTCTGGGCTAGGCCTAGGCTGCTTTATGACTCGTGGACTTCAACTCCCAGAATTCCTGAGCCAGAATGGCTCAGCTTGGAAACCTCTCCCTTTCCCCTCAGCATGGCTGGCTCAGGAATGCTGGGAGTTGAAGTCCACGAGTCATAAAAGAGCCAAGGTTGCCTACCCCTGGGCTAGGCCTAGGCCGCTTTATGACTCGTGGACTTCAACTCCCAGAATTCCTCAGCCAGCATGGCTCAGCTTGGAAACCTCTCCCTTTCCCCTCAGCATGGCTGGCTCAGGAATTCTGGGAGTTGAAGTCCACAAGTCATAAAGTTGCCAAGGTTGCCTACCCCTGGCTGAGAATAGAACAGAACAGAATAACAGAGTTGGAAGGGACCCAGGAGGTCATCTAGTCCAACCCCCTGCTCAGGCAGGAAACCCTATACCATTTCAGACAAATGGCTGTCTAATCTCTTCTTAAAAGCCTCCAGTGTTGGAGCACCCACAGCTTCTTGAGGCAAACTGTCCCATGGATTCATTGTTCTAACTGTCAGGAAATTTCTCCTTAGTTCTAAGTTGCTTGTGTCCTGAATTAGCTTCCATCCATTGCTTTTTGTTCTGCCTTTCAGGTGCTTTGGAGAATAGCTTGACACACACACCCTCCCTCTTCTTTGTGGCAGCCCCTCAAATATTGAAAGACTGCTGTCATGTCATCCCTGGTCCTTCTTTTCATTAACTAGACATACCCAATTCCTGCAACCGTTCCTCATATGTTTTAGCCAGGAACCATGTCCATTTGTTATAACCGTGGTGGGGAAAAAAATCTCTCCTTTTTTTCTTCTTCTTCCTTCCACATCTCAACCCCGCAGAAACACACCGGTCATTTGATTTGCGAAGTAAATTATACTTATTTCTGTCAGGGAGGAAATATACCAAGCTCTTTTGACATCTCCTATTCATGACTCAGAAAGAACACCTTTCATTCTTTTCATCTGAAAGGCTATCAGTCAATAAATATCTCCCTCTCTTCGCTGCCATGTTTGAAATTCTCTTTAAAACATTAACGGCGTGGCAGATGAAGAGATCTTTCCACCATTGCGACATCTGAATAACAACAACAACAACAATAATAATAATAATTGCACCCAAGGCGCCTAGTACCAATAGAAATAGGTGCCTTGGGTGCAATCCCAAAACAACTGGAGCACCACTTGAACACCATTGGCATTGACAAATTCGCCATTAGTCAATTGCAAAAGGCAGCTTTACTAGGAACTGCTTCCATCCTGCGACGAGATCTGTAACACCATCAAACAGCCACATCTGCCTATCCCAGGTCCTTGGTGAGGACTCGATAGGTAGACAAAATGCCAAATCCAGTCTGAACATCTGGCTGACTGTGCAATGATCCATAATAATAATAATAATAATAATAATAATAATAATAATAAAGTTGGGAGGAACCTTGGAGGTCATCTAGTTCAACCCCCTGCACAGGAAGGAAACCCTATGCCATTTCAGACAAATGGCTGTCTGGTCTCTTCTTAAAGATTTCCAGTGTTGGAGCATTCACAGTTTCTGGAGGCAGGTTGTTCCATTGATTATTTCTTCTCACTGTCAGGAAGTTTCTCCTTAGTTCCAGGTTGCTTCTCTCCTTGATGAGTTTCCATCTGTTGCTTCTTGTCCTGCCTTCAGGAGCTTTGGAGAATAGCTTGACTCCCTCTTCTTTGTGGCAACCCCTGAGATATTGGAAGACTGCTATCATCACCCCTCGCCCAGCAACCGTTCCTTATACCGGTATGTTTTAGCCTCCAGTCCCCTGATCATCTTTGTTGCTCTTCTCTGCATTCTTTCTAGAGTCTCAGCATCTTTTTTCACATCGTGGTGACCAAAACTGGATGCCATATTCTAAGTGTGGCCTTACCAAGGCCTTGTAAAGTGGTATTACTACTTCACGTGATCTTGATTCCATCCCTCCATTGATGCAGCCTAGTACTGTGTTGGCTTTTGTGGCAGCTGCAGCACACGGCTGGCTCCTATTTAAGTGATTGTCTACTAGGACTCCAAGATCCATGCTTGGAATATTGTATCCGGTTTTGGTCACCACATTGTAAAAAAGATGTTCAGACTCTAGAAAGTGTGCAGAGAAAGTGTGGCCTTGCCAAGGACTTGTAAAGTGGTATTAACACTTCACCTGATCTTGATTCTATCCTTCTGTTAATGCAGCCTAGCACTGTATTGGCTTTTTTGGCAGCTGCAGCACACGGCTGGCTCCTATCTAAGGAATCATCCACTAGGACAAGTGTAGCTTTACTCCGTGTTTTAGAGGTCGCCTCCCCTCAAGGCAAAAGCTGGGGTCCTTGTGTCATATAAATCAAGGACCAGCTTTATCTGGCCACCCAAAATCAAGAAGATCTTGCATGGAGAAGGGTTGCTCATTTTGTACCCATGTTGATGTCACATGCATGTTCCGAAGGGATGGGCATTCCATGACAAAGCTCCTTCCGCCATTTTGATCCCATCACTAACATGGACAACATGGCGTCTCCCTTTTTTTAATGCTTATTGTTTAATCCAGGAGCTATATTGGCTGCCGATTTGTGTCTGGATCCAGTTCAAGGTGCTGGTTGTCACCTTTAAAGCCCTACATGACTTAAAACCAGATTGTTTGAAGGACTACCTTTCCCCAATCATGTCTACCTATCTAATGAAGTTCTAGGCTGCACTGACAGAGGGATAGAATCAAGATCGCGCAAAGTGTTAATGCTACTTTATAATATCTTGGTAAGGCCGCATCTGGAATACGGCATCCAGTTTTGGTCACCACGATGTAAAAAAGATGTTAAGACTCTAGAACAGCAGTTCTCAACCTGTGGGTCGCGACCCCATTTGGGGTCGAACGACCATTTCACGGGGGTCGCCAAACACCACAGTCCGCCATTTTTGGGGGGGGGTCGGCCATTTTTTTTGGTCCACCACTTTTTCCCCTTTGCAATGCGGGCCGTTGCGCCGCGCATGCGCGATGCGGGCCCGCCATTTTTTGGGGGGGTCAGCCATTTTTTGGGGGGTCGGCCATTTTTTTTTTGGTCGGCCATTTTTTGGGGGGTCCGCCATTTTTTTCCCTTTGCGATGCGGGCCGTCGCGCCGTGCATGCGCGATGCGGGCCCGCCCTTTTGGGGGGGGTCAGCCATTTTTTTGGCAGGGGTCGGCCATTATTTTTTTTTGGTCCGCCGTTTTTTCCCACTTTGCGATGCGGGCTGTTCCGCTGCGCATGCGCGACGCACCCGTCGCACCGCGCATGCGCGATGCGGGCCGGGGTCGAGCCCCGGAAAAGGTTGAGAACCGCTGCTCTAGAAAGAGTGCAGAGAAGAGCAACAAAGAGGATTAGGGGGCTGGAGGATCAAAAAAAAGTCATAATGGCGTCCCCAACTCTGTAAAAGTAGACCTTACTCCTTTTAACTGGACTGCAACACTTTTGAGGCACATACAATATTTTGATTTATTTTTTTTAACCATGTTCCGAACTTAACAGCTGCAGTGATTGTCCCACGAAAGGTTGCGAAATGGGGCAAAAGTCCCTTAACAAATGCCTCGTTTAGCAGCAGAAAATTTGGGCTCAGATGTGGCTGTTAAGTCAAGGACTACTTATAAACCTTCCAATGTCCTGCCTCACACTGATGTTAATTATAGCTCAGCAATATTTGGAAGGCACAATTTATCCACCCTTTGAACATGACTTTAGATGGAAAAGGTGCCCAGGATGGGGGGGGGGTTTCCCTCTCCTTGATCTTTGCCCCAGGAGAAACCAATTTCAGAAAGTACTAAAAATCCACACGTCGTATATGTTAATTTCCCTCTAAGGAAAATGTGATTCTTCTTGTTCCCAGCATGGCTCCTAGAATTGATGATTGACTTGCCAAAACGTTCCTGAACGTGGGGAAGAAAATGCCATTTATTTTTAGCCAGCGGATAAAACTACAATACTTTGTAGAGAGGACCCCTCCTTTGTAGAAATCTTCAATTTGTAGAGAGGATCCCAGGTGGCCTACTCCAGATGTAGTTCTAAGCTTACCCTACCGATTTTTGAGTATGTGTATTTTGCAAAATAAAAAAAAATAAAAATAGGAAGCTAGGATGCTTTCAACGCAAAACATGAGCAGGAAATTCAACCTCTGTTTCCAACAGTTCCTTTGGCCAGCCAGATTCTTACAAAAAGACACTATCCAGAGAGACAGTTTGGTGTAGAGGTTAAGGCACCAGGCTGGAAACTGGGAGACAGTGAGTTCTAGTCCTGCCTTGGGCAGGAAAGCCAGCTGAGTGACTTTGGGCCAATCACCAGGAGATGGTGAGTTCACAGTTCGGCAGAGTCCCTGGTTACGGCCTGGAATATGGCTGCGAAGGGGGCTCTTGACCGGATTGCGCCGCTGCGACCTCTCTGTGGTAGCAGACCCAGGAGATCTCCTTGGTTTACTGAGGAACTCAGGGGGATGAAGCGCCAGAAGAGACGCCTAGAGAAGCGATGGAGGAAAAGTAAATCTGTATCTGACCGAACACTTGTAAGATCTTATATCAAGACTTATCAGGTGGCGCTCAAGGCGGCAAGATGCGCGTATCATTCCGCCTTGATTGCATCTGCGGAATCCCGCCCAGCCGCCCTGTTCAGGGTAACTCGCTCCCTCCTTAATCAGGGGGGGGTTGATGCACCCTTGCAGGGTAGTGCTGAGGACTTTAATAAGTTTTTTGCGGATAAAATCGCCCAGATTCGGATGGACCTTGACTCCAATTGGAATGCAGTATCGGCTGATAATGATTCAGTCGAGATGACAGGGACTCGTCTTGATCCTGTTGTGTGGGAGGAGTTTGACCCGGTGGCACCTGATGAAGTCGACAAGGCCATTGGAGCTGTGAGCTCCGCCACCTGTTTATTGGACCCGTGCCCCTCCTGGCTGGTTTCGGCCAGCAGGGAGGTGACGCGGGGCTGGGTTCAGGAGATTGTCAACGCTTCTTTGAGGGAGGGGTCCTTTCCGGCTCCCTGCAAGGAGGCAATTGTGCGCCCCCTCCTCAAGAAGCCTTCCCTGGACCCAGCTGTTTTAAACAACTACCGTCCTGTCTCCAATCTTCCCTTTATAGGGAAGGTTGTTGAGAAGGTGGTGTCACTCCAGCTCCAGCGGTCCTTGGATGAGGCCGATTATCTGGGCCCTCAACAGTCAGGATTCAGGCTCGGCTACTCCACGGAAACTGCTTTGGTCGCGCTGACGGATGATCTCTGGCGGGCCCGGGATAGGGGATTTTCCACTATCCTGGTGCTACTTGACCTCTCAGCGGCTTTCGATACCATTGACCATGGTATCCTTCTGCACCGACTGGGGGGGTTGGGGGTTGGGGGCACTGTTTTGCAGTGGTTCACCTCCTACCTCACTGGTCGGTCACAGTCGGTGTTGGCGGGGGGTCAGAGGTCGACCCCTAGGTTCCTCCCTTGTGGGGTCCCTCAGGGATCAGTCCTCTCCCCTCTGCTGTTTAATATCTACATGAAACCACTGGGTGAGATCATCCGACAACACGGGGTGAGATATCATCAGTATGCTGATGATACCCAGCTTTACATCTCCACCCCGTGTCATTTCAGTGAAGCAGCGGAAGTGATGTGCCGATGTCTGGAGGCTGTTAGGGTTTGGATGGGTGCCAACAGGCTCAAACTCAACCCCGACAAGACGGAGTGGCTATGGGTTCTGCCTCCCAAAGATAATTCAATCTATCCGTCCATCAGCCTGGGGGGGGAGCTTTTGACCCCCTCGGAGAAGGTCCGCAACTTGGGCGTCCTCCTCGATCCACAGCTAAACTTGGAACATCATTTTTCGGCTGTGGCGAGGAGGACATTTGCCCAGGTTCGCCTGGTGCACCAGTTGCGGCCCTATTTGGACCGGGAGTCTCTGCTCACAGTCACTCATGCCCTTATCACCTCGAGGCTCGACTACTGCAATGCTCTCTACATGGGGCTACCTTTGAAAAACGTTCGGAGACTTCAGGTAATGCAGAATGCAGCCGCGCGAGCAGTGTTGGGCCTGCCCAGAAATGCCCACATCTCAGCATCACTCCGTGAGCTGCATTGGCTGCCTATTGGTCTCCGAACGCAATTCAAAGTGTTGGTTATGACCTATAAAGCCCTACATGGCATCGGACCAGGTTACTTACGAGACCGCCTGCTGCCTCACGAAACCCAGCGACCGGTTAGGGCCCACAGAGTCGGCCTTCTCCAGGTCCCGTCGGCTAGACAGTGTCGCCTGGCGGGGCCTAGGGGAAGGGCCTTTTCTGTTGCGGCCCCGGCCCTCTGGAATCAACTCCCCCCGGAGATCCGTATCGCCCCCACCCTCTCCGCCTTTCGTAAACTACTAAAGACCCATCTCTGCCGGCAGGCCTGGGGCGGTTGAAATCTTGCCCCTAGCCAGTGTATGTCTGTGTGTATGTTTGCTGAATGAATGGTTCTTAATTTAGGGGTTCTTCTTTTTATATATTTATTTTTATAAATGTACTATTTTAGTTTGTATTGGATTTCTATTTATGCTGTAAGCCGCCCTGAGTTCCCGGAATAGGGCGGCATAGAAATTTAATAAATAATAATAATAATAATAATTAGGCATGAAAGCAGCTGGGTGAGTCCTGGCCAATCACCAGGAGACAGTGAGTTCTAGTCCCGTCTTGGGCATGAAAGCCAACTGGGTGACTCTTGGCCAATCATCAGGAGACAGTGAGTTCTAGTCCTGCCTTGGGCATGAAAGCCAACTGGGTGACTTTGGGCTAATCACCAGGAGACAGTGAGTTCTAGTCCTGCCTTGGGTATGAAAGCCAGCTGAGTGACTTTGGGCCAATCACCAGGAGACAGTGAATTCTAGTCTTGCCTTGGGTATGAAAGCCAGCTGAGTGACTTTGGGCCAATCACCAGGAGATGGTGAGTTCTAGTTCCACATTAGGCATGAAAGCAGCTGGGTGAGTCCTGGCCAATCACCAGGAGACAGTGAGTTCTAGTCCCGTCTTGGGCATGAAAGCCAACTGGGTGACTCTTGGCCAATCATCAGGAGACAGTGAGTTCTAGTCCTGCCTTGGGCATGAAAGCCAACTGGGTGACTTTGGGCCAATCACCAGGAGACCGTGAGTTCTAGTCCCGTCTTGGGCATGAAAGCCAACTGGGTGACTTTGGGCTAATCACCAGGAGACAGTGAGTTCTAGTCCTGCCTTGGGTGTGAAAGCCAGCTGAGTGACTTTGGGCCAATCACCAGGAGACAGTGAATTCTAGTCTTGCCTTGGGTATGAAAGCCAGCTGAGTGACTTTGGGCCAATCACCAGGAGATGGTGAGTTCTAGTTCCACATTAGGCATGAAAGCAGCTGGGTGAGTCCTGGCCAATCACCAGGAGACAGTGAGTTCTAGTCCCGTCTTAGGCATGAAAGCCAACTGGGTGACTCTTGGCCAATCATCAGGAGACAGTGAGTTCTAGTCCTGCCTTGGGCATGAAAGCCAACTGGGTGACTTTGGGCCAATCACCAGGAGACGATGAATTCTAGTCCTGCCTTAGGCATGAAAGTTGATTAGATGACCTTGGGCTAATCATTTTCTCCCAGCCCTACACACCCCACAGGGTTGATGTTGTGGGGAAAACAGGAGGACCTATTAGGTATCTTTGTCACTTTCAGCAACAAACCACAATTTATTTATTTATTTATTTATTTGGGTTTGTATGCCGCTCCTCTCTGGGGACTCGGAGCGGCTAACAATATATATATAACAATAAATTACAATTAAAAAAACCCAAACAACGATATCTAAAAAATACAATAAAACACACATTCAATTCAACAGTCAACCACAATCATCCCCAGGCCTGCCGGCAGAGATGAGTTTTTAGATTTTTCCGGAAGGCTGGGAGAGTCGGAGAAACGCGGACTTCAGGAGGCAGTTGGTTCCAGAGGGCGGGCGCCACAACAGAGAAGGCCCTCCCCCTAGGGCCCGCCAGACGACATTGTTTCGCTGACGGGACCCGGAGGAGGCCGACCCTGTGCGCTCTCACCGGTCATAGAGAAGTATGTGGCAGAAGGCTGTCCCGTAAGTATAGTCTACAATGGCAACCAAGTCCTTGGTTTGCCTTCGATTCTGTCACACACACATCCCAATTAATCCCTTAGGCTGCCCATAAAATGGATTCGTGTCTCTAAATCCTCCATTGTGAAAAGTTTCCACATATCGACTCCTGTTTTAAACAACGCAGAGCGGGCAATGAAACCCACTGACAAATCTAAGATGCTTCCCAGATGCTGATATTGGCCCATCCTGCATTTTAATGAAGTGATCACTCAAACGTGTTTCGGCGCACGAGGGGGTACGTGTGCAAGAGAGGGAGGGTGAGCCAGACATGCTCATAAACAATTTCTGCTCAAGTGAATCGTCTCTTTTGACAGAGAGCAACATATTAATATCTCTGGCTCATCCGAGCTTGCGAGAAATTGTTTTGTAGCCTGGAAGATAAACTGTCAAAAGGCATTGTAACTTATTTGTAGCCTGGAAATAGCTTTAAAAAGAAGGCCTGTGCTCTCTGTGCCTTTTAGTTCTCACAGAAATCTAGAATAGAATAGAATAGAATAGAATAGAATAGAATAGAATAGAATAGAATAGAATAGAATAGAATAGAATAGAACAGAACAGAACAGAACAGAACAGAACAGAACAGAACAGAACAGAACAGAACAGAATAGAATAGAATAGAATAGAACAGAACAGAACAGAATAGAATAGAATATAAGGAGTGGAGTGGAGTGGAATAGAATAGAAACAATAATGAATAGAACAGAACAGAACAGAACAGAACAGAACAGAACAGAACAGAACAGAACAGAACAGAACAGAACAGAACAGAACAGAACAGAACAGAATAGAATAGAATAGAATAGAATAGAAAATATGGAGTGGAGTGGAGTGGAATAGAATAGAAACAATAATGAATAGAATAGAATAGAATAGAATAGAATAGAATAGAATAGAATAGAATAGAATAGAATAGAATAGAATAGAATAGAATAGAATAGAATAGAATAGAATAGAATAGAATAGAATAGAATAGAAAATATGGAGTGGAGTGGAATAGAATAGAAACAATAATGAATAGAATAGAACAGAACAGACTAGAATAGAATAGAATAGAAAATATGGAGTGGAGTGGAGTGGAATAGAATAGAAACAATAATGAATAGAGTAGAGTAGAGTAGAGTAGAGTAGAGTAGAGTAGAGTAGAGTAGAGTAGAGTAGAGTAGAGTAGAGTAGAGTAGAGTAGAGTAGAGTAGAGTAGAGTAGAGTAGAGTAGAGTAGAGTAGAGTAGAGTAGAATGAGAACAGGAATAGAATAGAATAGAATAGAATAGAATAGAATAGAATAGAATAGAATAGAATAGAATAGAATAGAATAGAATAATAAAGTTGGAAGGGACCTTGGAGGTCTTCTAGTCCAGCCCCCTGCTCAAGCAGGAGGACCTATTCCATCTCTAACAGATGATTGCCCAGTCTCTTTTTAAAAACTTCCAGCGATGGAGCGCCCACGACTTCGGGGGGGGAGGGTAAGCTGTTCCACTGGTTGTTTGTCCTCACTGTCAAGGAAGTTTCTCCTAAATCTACTCTAAACAGACTTACGCCGAGCATTACTCCCGAAATGTCTGTGGTTAAGTGAGTTTTGCCCCATTTTACGACTATTCTGGCCACATTTGTTAGGCGAGTCTCTGCAGTTATTATTTTATTATTATTATTATTATTATTATTATTTACAATTTTTATACCGCCCCCCTCCCGAAGGACTAAAAATAAATTAAACAATTTGGCCTAATATTTAAAAACCCAGCTAAAAACACAATCCCCTAAAAACAGTTATGGCCATTGTTGGAGCTGGAGCTATCATCCCAGGCCGGCTTGTCGGAATAAGTATGTTTTTAATTCTCGACGGAAGGAACGCAATTCCGTCATCGTACGGAGTTTGGGGGGGAGCTTGTTCCAAAGCGTTGGAGCTCCCACAGAGAAGGCCCTCCCCCTGGGGGTCGCCAGCCGACATTGTTTGGCCGACGGCACGCTGAGGAGACCCTCTCTGTGGGAGCGTACCGGACGGCGGGAGGTATTTGCTGGCAGAAGGCGGTCCTGTAGATATCCGGGTCCGATGCCATGGAGCGTTTTAAAGATGGTCACTAACACCTTGAAACGCACCCGAAAGGCCACCGGCAACTAGTGCAGCTCACGCAGGAGCGATGTTACATGGGAGCGCCATGGCGCTCCGGTCACTACCCGCGCGGCCGCATTCTGGGCCAGCTGAAGCCTCCGGGTGCACCTCAAGGGGAGCCCCATGTAGAGAGCATTACAGTAGTCCAGCCTGGAAGTGACGAAGGCATGAGTAACTGTGCATAGCAAGTCCCGGTCTAGGAAGGGACACAACTGGCGTACCAGGCGAACCTGATAGAACATCCTCCCGGCCACGGCCGTCAAATGGTCCTCTAAAGACAGCCGTGAATCCAGGAGGACTCCCAAATTGCGAACCCTTTCCACGGGGGCCACTGTTTCGCCCCCAATGGACAACAAAGGAGTCAATTGACTAAACCGGGACGACGGTAGCCACAGCCACTCGGTCTTGGAAGGGTTGAGCTTGAGTCCGTTCTTCCCCATCCAAACCCGGACGGCCTCCAGGCATCGGGTCAGCACGGCAAGAGCATCATTGGGGTGGTTCGGCGTGGAAATGTACAGCTGAGTATCATCAGCGTACAGATGGTACTCCACACCAAAACCACGGGTGATCTCACCCAGTGGTTTTACATAAATGTTGAACAGTAGGGGCGAGAGGACCGACCCCTGAGGTACCCCACATACGAGGGGTCTCGGGGTCGACCTCTGGCCCCCTGTCAACACAGACTGCATCCGGCCGGAGAGGAAGGAGGAGAACCACCGCAAAACAGTGCCCCCCATACCTAACCCCTCCAACCGTTGCAGCATGATACCATGATCGATGGTATCAAAAGCCGCCGAGAGGTCCAATAGCACCAGAGCAGAGGAACAACCTCTGTCCCGGGCCCGCCAGAGATCATCCACCAACGCGACCAATGCTGTTTCCGTGCTGTAACCAGGCCTGAAGCCCGACTGGTATAGATCCAAGTATAGCGATTCCTCCAGGTGTCGCGGGAACTGTCGGGCAACCACACTCTCGACAACCTTTGCAAGAAAGCAAAGGTTGGAGACAGGACGATAATTTGATAAAACGGCTGGATCCAGGGTAGGCTTCTTGAGGAGGGGCCTCACTACCGCCTCTTTCAAGGCGGCAGGGAAGACACCCTCACTCAACGAAGCATTAATAATTGCCTGGAACCAGCCTCGTACCACCTCCCGGGATGCCAACACCAGCCAGGAGGGGCACGGGTCCAATAAACAAGTGGTCGCCCTAAGTCCCCCAAACAACCTGTCCACGTCCTCGGGAGTCATGGGGTCAAACTCAGCCCAGATAGCAGTCTCAAGACCAGACTCCGTCTCTCCCACCGGACATACCCAGTTGAAATCAAAGCCTTCCCGTATCTGAGCGATTTTATCATACAGATATTTTCCAAAATCCTCAGCTCTACCCTCTAAGGGGTCTCCCCTCACCTCCTGCTGAAGGAGGGAGCGGGTCACCCTAAACAAGGAGGCTGGGTGGTTATCTGATGATGCGATAAGAGCAGTGAGGTAAGAACGCTTCTCTGCTTTTATCGCCGCTAAGTAGGACCTAATATGGTCTCTTACTAGTGTTCGGTCAGTTGTTCAATTAGTAAGCCGGTTGTTTAAGTCAGAGGCCCCCAACCTTTGGGGGCACAGGGACCGGTTCCGTGGAGAGAGGTTTTTTCCGCGGACCAAAGGGTGCGTGGTTTTGTGCACTGCCTGCATCCCACGGATGGGGCTTTGCTTGTGTGTGCGGATCGGTTGCTGGCGTGCCGCGGCCTGGTACCACTCCACAGACCGGAGATTGGGGACCCCTTGTTTAAGTGAAACCAGCTTCTCCTATTGACATTGCTTGTCAGAAAGTGGCAAAAGGTGACCACGTGACCCCTGGACGCTGCAACAGTCATAAATATGAGTCAGTGGCCAAGCATTTGAATTTTGACCAAGTGATGTTGCAATGGTCATGTGGAAACGGTCGTAAGTCACCTTTTTTCAGTGCCCTTTTAACTTTGAACAGTCGCTAAAGCAGCGGTTCTCAACCTTTTTCAGGTCATGACCCCGACCTGCGCCGCGCATGCGCGGTGCGACAGCCTGCATCGCGCATGCACAGTGCTACCCCACGCATGCGCGGTGCTGCCCCCTGCGCCGGCCGAGGCGTAGGCTGCCACCCATTTGGGGCGGCAGCAGGCAGGCCCAGGTGCTGCTGGGCGGCTGCGGCAGCGACAGTGAAGGGCGACCACAGGCTGGGCCACCAGCTGGCCCAGCCCAAGGGAGGTAAGGCGCCCGCCGGGCCCCACGCGTGCCATCAACCCTCCCTGCGCCCGCCGGCCTCCCACCTCCCACCCCTGGCCCTCTTTTACTTACAGTTTTAGTAGTTGCTCAGCAGGGAGGGGTGGAAACTTGCAGACAGCTCGCCTTCCCTGCAGACAACTTGTAGCACCGTTTGCAGACGGGGACTTTTGGCGGGCTCAGCAGGGCGGATACAGCCTGGACAATTCCTATTGGCTTTTGAAAGCCAATAGAATTAGACTCTATTCAAGAGGGTCTATTCTATTGGCTTTCAAAAGCCAATAGAATAAGAGGGAGTAGCACAGCTAAGGAAAAGGGGAGAGAAAAAAATGGCGGACTGCGTTGTTTGGCGACCCCCGTGAAATGGTCGTTCGACCCCAAATGGGGTCGCGACCCACAGGTTGAGAACCGCTGTTCTACAGGAATGCTTGTAAGTCAAGGGCTACTTTGCACATCTGAATCCCACCACTGTAGATAGTCCTTGGACTTACCACCACAACTGAGCCAACATTGCCGTTGCTAAGCGGAACAGTTGTTAAGTGAATGTTACGACCTTCCTTGCAACAGCTGCTAAGTGAATCACTGCAGTTGTTAAGTTAGGGACACGGTTATTAAGTGAATCCGGCTTCCCCACTGGCTTTGCTTTGTCACCAAAGGGGATCACACGAATCCGGGATATTGCAACCATCATAAATGTGATTCAGTTGCCAGACATCTGAACGTTTGATCACGTGACCCTGGGGACTCTGCAACGGTCGTAAGTGTGGAAAAACAGCCATTTTCAGTGCCGTTGTAACTTCAAACAGTCCTAAATGAATTGTTGTCATTTGAGGAGTCAAGTAGAGGTCAAATTATTGTCCATGTCCTTCTCTCCCACTGTCCTGATATATACCATATGTTTATATTAAAAACATATCAAGATAAAACATATAACGAATGGTTGCTGGAATTGGGTATGTCCAATCACATACAAAGGCTGTAATAAAAGAAAGCAAAGAAAGAGAAGCTTATATTCTTCACAAAAATGCAGAGTATTTTTCTCTGTTTTACATTTCTTTCTGACTTTGAGCCATTTCCGAGTATAGGATGTTACATAACACTAAATCACATTTAAAAAGGAAAAAAGTAAATTGTCTTGGGTCAGACTTAACTCTGATAATTTCATGGACTCAACCATGTCATTTTCATGGCAACAGTAAAGTAGCTTCCTGTTGCTTTCTTATGGGATGCTTTTGGACTTCCCCATCTACTCTACAAACTTGGTGCTCTTTACTTGTCTCTCATTTTAGCATGATTGCACTACTAATGAGATGAATTTACTTCTAAAGCTCGAATGAACAACAGGTGTTAGATTAGAAACAGTAAATAGACCATATATAAGAGAAACACCAATCAAATAAAATGTATCAGGCATATAGTTGAGGCTGGACGTGAGGAGTGAGGAATGTTTGCTAAACCAGACGTTTACAAAGACTGATCCTTAGAGTTGTATTGCAGGTTATATGATAATTGATTTTTAATATGATCTTATGTTTAATGTTGATGGTTTTAATAAAATAAAATTTAAAAAAAAAGGCCTCATCTTGCTTACGATTTGAACCCAAAGGTGGTCTGATGCTTTTGATACTTAATTGGAAAATACTAGGCTGCATTGACAGAGGGATAGAATCAAGATTACGCGAAGTATTAATACCACTTTACAAGGCCTTGGTAAGGCCACACTTGGAGTACTGCATCCAGTTTTGGTCACCACGATGTAAAAAAGATGTTGAGACTCTAGAAAGAGTGCAGAGAAGAGCAACAAAGATGATCAGGGGACTGGAGGCTAAAACATAGAAGGAACAGTTGATGGAATTGGGGATGTCCAGTCTAATGAAGAGAAGGACGAGGGGGGACATGATAGCAGTCTTCCAGTATCTCAGGGGCTGCCCCAAAGAAGAGGGAGTCAAGCTATTCTCCAAAGCACCTGAAGGCAGGACCAGAAGCAACAGAATTCAGACGTTTGGCAACTGAATCACATTTATGACGGTCGCAATGTCCCGGAGTCATGTCATCCCTTTTGGTTACAAGCAACCGAGAACTAAGGAGAAATTTCCTGACAGTTAGAACAATTAACCAGTGGAACCACCTGCCTCCAGAAGCGGTGAATGCTCCAACAGTTTTTAAGAAGAGACTGGACAACCATTTATCTGAAATGGTGTAGGGTTTCCTGCCTGAGCAGGGGGTTGGACTAGATGACCTCCAAGGTCCCTTCCAACTCTGTTAGTCTATTCTAAAGTCTTCTGTCAACCCAAGGAAGCTTTTCCTGGATTTTGGTCTCTGTTGAGCTGATTTCCTGTTGGTGCACCTGTATTATGAAATGACCCCCACCCCTGGGAAGCAGGACATTATTTCAAAAAGGCTTTGGAGTTTAAAGTCAAGTTATTGGCTTGTTAAATTTGTTTACGCAGGTGGCAGGTGCACAAAACCATCTCTTTCTTTGCTGCTGATTTTGCTCCAAGGGTACTGTGGACATTTCACCGTTCTGCTTCGGTGGTGCCTTGTAAAAGTTCCTGTAAAAAACACAAATGGAAACAGACATACGCAGAAGCAAGACCAACACACACACACAAAAAAATAGGAGAGCTCACCTTCCAAAATCATGCCGATGCTTCGAAGGCCCCTCAGGAGAAATTCTGCATTGTCTTAAAATTGTAAGAGGGACTTGGCCAGGGGGAGGTAACCTTGGCTCTTTTATGACTCCTGGACTTCAACTCCCAGAATTCCTGAGCCAGCCATGGTGAGGGGAAAGGGAGAGGTTTCCATTCTGAGCCATGCTGGCTCAGGAATTCTGGGAGTTGAAGTCCAGAAGTCATAAAGGGATTATAGTTCCCCATGCTGGCTCAGGAATTCTGGGAGTTGAAATCCACAAGTCATAAAGGGACTATAGTTCCCCATGCTGGTTCAGGAATTCTGGGAGCTGAAGTCCACAAGTCATAAAGGAACCATTGTTCCCCATGCTGGCTCAGGAATTCTGGAAGTCCACAAGTCATGAAGGAACCATTGTTCCCCATGCTGGCTCAGGAATTCTAGGAGTTGAAGTCCAGAAGTTATAAAGGGGCCTTAGTTCCCCATGCTGGCTCAGGAATTCTGGAAGTCCACAAGTCATAAAAGAACCATTGTTCCCCATGCTGGCTCAGGAATTCTGGGAGTTCTAGTCCACAGGTCATAAAGGGGCCATAGTTCCCCATGCTGGTTCAGGAATTCTGGGAGCTGAAGTCCACAAAGCATAAAGGAACCATTGTTCCCCATACTGGCTCAGGAATTCTGGGAGTTGAAGTCCACGAGTCATAAAAGAGCCAAGGTTGCCTACCTCTGGCCTAGGCCTAGGCTGCTTTATGACTCGTGGACTTCAACTCCCAGAATTTCTGAGCCAGCATGGCTCAGCTTGGAAACCTCTCCCTTTCCCCTCAGCATGGCTGGCTCAGGAATTCTGGGAGTTGAAGTCCACGAGTCATAAAAGAGCCAAGGTTGCTTACCCCTGGTCTTGGCTCATGCCTTGTTTGTCTAAGCAGAAAGACAGTTTAACACAAGCTAAATTCTAGGGGTTAAAGACACTGAGCTCATCAGATGGAAAGCTGACAGCCCAGGTTTGAGACTCGAGCGCTGTGAGAGGGGGTGAGCTCCTGTTCCTTGCTCTAGCTCCTCCCACCTAGCACTCTGAAAGCTTGCAAATGCGATTAGATAAATAGGTACCATTTCGTTGGGAAGGTAATGGCATTGCGTGCATCTTTGGTGGGGTTTTTTAAATATGTTTTATTGATTTTTTTTAACATAATCACCTTAATATTTGGTAAACAGTGTGTTGTCTGGGCTTATATTTAAAAAACAATCAATAACAATTAGTTTCTATAATTCCATAGTCCACATAATAGCTTTCTTGATTTTCTCTTCTTCCAATAATATTCTCTTTTGACAACCTTGAATTAATACAATTATTATTATTTGGAGAAATAACAATTAAATAGAGACATTTTCCTAATATTTTTGCAAATAATCACCACAGCATTCCAGGCATCTTTGGCGTATAGCCGTGCTGGCCACACGATTACAGAAAATGTCTGTGGATAATGTTGGCTCCCTCAGGTAGGAAATAGAGAGGAGCGCCATACCTTACAGTTGGACACAACTGGACTATGAAGCCTTTACTTTTCTAAATTCTAGGTGCAAATATTACTTGGGCCATTTCCTTCTTCTGGAAGGAGAATTCTGACGTACTACAGATAGTCCCTGACTTATGACTAGAGACCAGAATTTCCACAGCTAAGGCAGTGGTTAAGTGAGTTATGAGTTATGTGTCATGGTTCCGATAGATGAAACTCTTCAAAAGAACTTTGAGGCATTGTTTATCTTAAAGAATCTTTAATTCGAGAAATAAAGTATCGGCACTACATAGTTAAAGCCAAAAACTGAATTCCCCTCCCCTGGGCACAAAGTAGCACAATTCCCTCCTCCAATAAACAGTCATAAATCACATTCCCCAATTAGCTTGAAGTGAGGGCTTTCTCCCCAGCTCTCAGGCCAGCCAAAACACTATCCGTTCGGGGCTCAATGTCCTTGGGTTCCCACGGCTGAGTTATTATTGTTATGACTAGCTGGACTCTCATCTCTATTTTCTCTCCCAGCATCGACTAATTCTAAAAGCAATAGAGAAAACTGGCTGCATTTCCATCTGCTGTCAAAGCAAGAACATCCGAGGTTAGCAGCGTTGACATTATGCCTGTTATTAAGAACTTTTTGCCACAGTTGTTAAGGAAATCACTGCAACTATTAAGTGAATTATGCAGCCATTAAGTAAATTAAGGCCAATTAAGTAAGGGGCTGCCACAAAGAAGAGGGGGGTCAGCCTATTCTCCAAAGCACCAGAAGACAAGACAAGAAGCAACGGATGGAAACTAATCAAGGAGCGAAGCAACCTAGAACTAAGGAGGAATTTCCTGGCAGTCAGAACAATTAACCAATGGAGTGGCTTGCCATCAGAAGACGTGGGTGCTCCATCACTGGGGCCTTTAAAGAAGAGAGTGGACAGACATTTATCTGGAATGGTATAGGGTTTCCTGCCTGAGCAGGGGGCTGGACTAGAAGACCTCAAAGTCCCTTCCAACTCTGTCATTCTATATTCCGTAAATGTTCAGAGAAGAAGGATTAGGGGTGACATGATAGTCTTGCAATATCTGAGGGACTGCCCCAAAGAAGAGGGAGTCAACCTATTTTCCAAAGCGCCTGAAGGCAGGACAAGAAGCAATAGATGGAAAGTAATCAAGGAGAGAAGCGACCTGGAACCAAGGAGAAACTTCCAGTGCAATAGCTTGCCACCAGAAATTGTGGGTGTGGACAGCCACCTGTCTGAATTGGTCTAGGGCAGGGGTCGGCAACCTTAAACACTCAAAGAGCCACTTGGACCCATTTCCCAGAGAAAAGAAAGCACTGGGAGCCGCAAAACTTGCTCGTGCGCATGCGCACACAGGGGGGAGCTTGATTGAAGAGTTTAATTAAAAAGAAATAGAGGCTGCTGTGCATGAGTTCTCTCTCTCTCTCTCTTTATCTCTCTCTCCCTCCCCCTCCCTCCCTCCCACCCTCTCTTTGTCTCCCTCCCTCTCTCCGATCTGCTCACCTGGCAAGCTGGCTTCAAGCTGTTCTCCAACAAGCTGACACACATTCTTTTTTATATATAAATATTTTATTAGATTTTATAAGGATAAAGGGGAAGTGGGGTCAATAGGGATATAACAAGGGGTGACAAACACGAAGGGTTAGACCGGGGGAAGGGATAGGTACAATAGTGGGGTTATCCCCCACAATAAGTCAACGCTTCAGCAAGTAAACCCGTCCGGGCATACATATTCAATCATAATAATTAATATAAAATAACAATACTTAATATAATATTACTAATATATTACTAATTAATCACAATAACTTTAACACATTAATATATTACTTATTAGTTATAGTTACTTATTGTTAAAATCACAAATAGAAAAAAAAGAAGAATTCATAGAAATAGACATAAAATTTTAAGCTGACACACATTCTTATTGGGCTGGCTCTCTCCTGCCCTTGGTCTGCCAGTCCTCTTCCCCCACTCGGTGTGTGTGAGTGTGTGAGTGTGTGAGTGTGAGTGTGTGTGTGTGTGTGTGTGTGTGTGTCTGAGAGAGAGGGGGGAGAGAGAGAGAGAGAGGGAGAGAAAAGAGAGAGAGAGAAAGAGAGAAAAGACAGACAGAGAGAGAGAGAGAGAGAGAGAGAGAGAGAGAGAGAGAGAGAGAGAGAGAGAGAGAGAGAGAGACAGAGAGAGAGACCGCCAAGGTCCTTTCCAGCTCTGATTGTTTGATTGAATTTCACGTTTTCCCACACTGTTATCCCCTATTTCTTCTTTTCTTTAGACTAGCCCAGTGATGGCGAACCTTTTAGAGACCGAGTGCCCAAACTGCAACCCTAAACCCACTTATGTATCGTCAGGTGCCGGGTGGGTGTGGCTCACTGGATGGGCGTGGCTGCGGTGGTAATGGCAGACTGGGTGGGACTAAAAACTTCAATCAATCAATCAAACTTTGCGAGATCTTGAAATTGATTGATTGATTGCTCCTTTTCTCTTTTTTTGCACACGGCAGCAGAGGCCTAAAGCAAAAAGGTTTTATAAAACCCAGATGAAGGCCTAGGACTGGGACGACGGTGCCCGTGCCCACAGAGAGGGCTCTGCGTGCCACCTGTGGCACGTGTGCCATAGGTTCGCCACCACAGGACTAGCCAAACCCAAGTCCTGCAGCCGTTCTTCGTACGTTTTAGTCTCCAGGCCTTTGATCATCTTAATTGCTCTTCTCAGAACTTTTTCCAGACTCTCAAAGTCCATATCTATCTCCTCCCAGGGCTGAGACGAATCCTCTACTTCAGCGGTTCTCAACCTGTGGGTCGCGACCCCATTTGGGGTCAAACGACCATTTCACGGGGGTCGCCAAACACCGCAGTCTGCCATTTTTTTTTGGTCGGCCATTTTTTTCCCCTTTGCGATGCGGGCCGTCGCGCCGTGCATGCGCGATGCGGGCCGGAGTCGACCCCGGAAAAGGTTGAGAACTGCTGCTCTACTTGCTACAACAATCCAGGGGGGGTGTTTCCTGGTCATTTTTTCATGGTGGCGCAGGTGGCACAGCTTTTTACGTACCTTTCAATGTGCTTTTTCAACCCCGGCCACCAAAACTGCCTCCAGACCAAATGCAATGTCTTTAGGAATCCGAAGTGACTGGCTAGCTTGGCGTCGTGACTCCATTGAAGCACCTGAACTCCGAGGGTCTTATTTCTATTGTATTTAATTTTTGGAAAAAAATAAATCACATTCACTTTCCCATAAAATATATATATATATAATATATATATATAATATATATATATATATATATATATATATATATATATATATATATATATATATATATATATATATATATATATATATATATATATATATATATATATATATATATATATATATATATATATATATATATATATATATATATATATATATATATATATATATATATATATATATATATATATGTCCACAGCAGCTTAAATGCTACTCACTATGTCCCAAAAGAACAATAGAGGGTTTGGGTTGTTTTTTTTTTTAAATCTAAGAATCTGGAAACAAGGAAATGTATTGATGACTCCTTGAGGTGCATTTAGTTTTTGAGCTTTACGTTGACCGTAAAAAAACATTAAAACCGATAAAATTTTCAGGAAGCAGACTGTTCTATCCCAGCCTATTGCCGTCCTTGTTAAAAGCACAAGGACCAAACCCCTGCTGATACAGTAGGCTGGAGACTTTAAAACAAAACAAGACCTTTTAATATGAGTGACAAACCTGTCAAATAGTCCAAAACACAAACAGCAAAAGTCAAGTCCAAAGGAAGGAAATAGTCCACAGGAAAACACGATGCAAACAGAAGAGAAGTCACAAGCAAGACGAACAGACCAGGATTCCAAGAAGCACTTTGCAAACGGTTGCCTTCAGCAACCAGCACCGCCCACACCTCCTCCCTTTATTCAGCAGTCCCAAGGCATTGCCTCTCATCGCCTTCTCCTTTTACTCTGGAGTTGCCGTATTGACTGCTGCTGATTTACTCTCGCTAATTGACGACGTGTGCGAGCATCCATTAGCAAGTCCATCAGGTGTGAGTCCTCCGAGTCTGACTCAGTCTCCTCACACAGCTGAGCTTCATCAGGAACACGACTGGAGGGCCCAGGCTCTGCATCAAACCGTGAGTCCTATAATTCATCCGAGCCTCCCTCTGCCCCTGATGACCCTTCAAATGCCTCCTCCACCTCCTCCTCAGATTCCTCCGACTCAGCTGTTGCGAGCACAGGCTGGCAGGGAATCACAACACAGACCCTGGTTGTTACTCTAAATTGAATTATTTATCCATCTCCTGTAATCAAATGGAAGCCTTCCTGATGTGGTTCCTCCAGAGAATTTGGGTCTTGAAAGTCAAAGCTAGGATATTTGCTCGGGCCTCCCACAAATGTCAGCCCTAGAATGTTTGATAGGTGCATATCAAAATGATATCTGAATGTCAGGAAACTTAGTTAGGAAACTGTTGGCCATGGAAACAGAGCCCAGCCACAGCAGGATGGGTTTCTCCCTTTGTAAGTTCTCAGCTTACAACAGACCACTCAAAGTTACGACGGCACTATTTTTCGCACTTACGACCATTGCAACCTTCCCACAATCGCGTGATCAAAATTCGTATTGTCATATTTATGACGGTCGCAGCGTCCCGGGATCACGTGATCCACGTCTGCGACTTTCTGACAAGCAAAATCAAGGGGGGGGGGAAGAGCCAGATTCACTTAACAACCGGGTTACTAATTTAAGAGCTGCAGCGATTCCCTTCACAACTGTGGAAGGAAAGGCCGTAAAATGGGGCAAAACTCACTTAACCAACGTGTTGCTTAGCAACGGAAATGTTGGGCTCGATTGTGGTCGTAAGTTGAGGACTACCTGTATTATATCCTGCTGGGTGGCAGGCTGAGTGCCCAGGAGGTCATTCGGCATTATAGGTAGTCCTCGACTTTACAGCCAGAACTGAGCCCTAAATTTCCATTGCTAAGTAATAATAATAATAATAATATTGGAAGGGACCTTGGAGGTCATTTAGTTCAACCCCCTGCCCAGGCAGGAAACCCTGTATCATTTCGGACCAATGGCTGTCCAGTCTCTTCTTAAAAACTTCCAGTGTTGGAGCATTCACCACTTCTGGAGGCAGGTTGTTCCACTGGTTAATTGTTCTAACTGCCAGGAAGTTTCTCCTTAGTTCTAGGTTGCTTCTCTCTTTGATTGGTTTCCATCTGTTGCTTCTTGTCCTGCCTTCAGGTGCTTTGGAGAACAGCTTGACTCCCTCTTCTTCGGGGCAGCCCCTGAGATACTGGAACACTGCTATCCTGTCCCCCCTCGTCCTTCTCTTCATTAAACTAGACATCACCACTTCCAGCAACCGTTCCTTATATGCTTTAGCCTCCAGTCCCCTGATCATCTTTGTTGCTCTTCTCTGCACTCAGCATCTTTTTTACATCGTGGTGACCAAAACTGAATACCTTATTCCAAGTGTGGCCTTCCCAAGGCCTTGTAAAGTGGTATTAACACTTCACGTGATCTTGATTCTATCCCTCCGTTAATGCAGCCCAGCACTGTGTTGGCCTTTTTTGGCCGCAAGCTCTGCCCCATTTTACGAACTTTCTCCCCACTGTTGTGAAATGAGTCAACGCAGTTGTTAAGTTAGTGATAGGGCTGTTAAGCGAATCTGGCTTCCCTATTAACTTTGCTTGTCAGAAGGTCGCCAAAAGGGGATCACGTGACTCCGGGACGCCCCAATCGTCATAAAGACCAGTCAGTGGCCAAGCGTCTGAATTTTGATCACGTGACCAGAAGGGAGGCTGCAACGGTCACATATGTGAAAAATGGTCCTACGTCACGTTTCCCAGGGGTGTTTGTAACTTCTGACGGTTGCTAAATTAGGGGGGTCAGACTAGAAGACCTTCGAGGTCCCTTCCAACTCTCATGACAATGGGTGTCCCTGTTACATGTTTCATCCATAATCGCGCAGTTTCGATGGCCAGGTCGCGATATTTTGTCATTTTTTCCCCTGTTCTTTTTCTTCGACTATGGCCTCTATCAGCAATATCAATCAGCTGTACGCTCCGGGTCTCTACAACTGCGATATCCAGCGTGTTCCAAATGGCGATCTGTCTGTATTTGAAAGTCCCACCAAGACCTTCACCCTCTCATTCTCGACAACTTTTTCCACCCTATGTTCCCACGCCTTTTTGGACACAGGCAAGTCGTATTTTTTACACCATGTTATTTGGACATAAACCTCGTCATCGGGGCACTGGACTGAACTATGTCCAAAAACTTTGCAAAATACATCAAGAAACTGCAGCTTCCTGCAATAATTCCAGCAATTTATTTATTTATTTAAATCGCATTTTTATGCCGCCCCTCTCCAAAAACCCGGGGCGGCTCACAACAACAACAACAACAACAAAAAACTACAATAATTTTAAAATTAACACATTCATACCACACACAAACTCAATCAATTCCCATGCACTGATGGCGGGACACTCTTAGGGCCGAGGGGCAGAGCGCAGCTCACATGCCCCAAGCCTATCGGCATAGATGTGTCTTCAATCCTTTCCGGAAGGCTAGGAGGGAGGAAGTAGTACGAACCTCCGAGGGAAGCTGGTTCCAGAGGGCTGGGGCAGCAACGGAGAAGGCCCTTGCCCTAGGTCCCGCCAGACGGCATTGTTTAACGGACGGGACTCATAGGAGGCCAACCCTGTGCGCCCTAACCGGTCGCTGGGATTCAATGTTACAAAAAAACTGCGCGACTTGGAGCATCTTATATTTTAACGAGGTACCTGGTGGACACCTAGGAGGCTGACAGCAACCCATGTCAACCATCAGCGCCAGCCAATTTGAAGCACAATGTTGTTGTATTATTATTATTATTATTATTATTATTATTATTATTATTATTATTATTATTATTGATGATGATCATCGCACAGTCAGCCAGATGTTCAGACTGGATTTGGCGTTTTGTCTACCTATCGAGTCCTTCCCAAGGACCTGGGATAGGCAGATGTGGATGTTTGATGGTATTACAGATATCGTCGCAGGATGGAAGCGGTTCCTAGTAAGGCTGCATTTTGCAATTGACTAATGGCAAATTTGTCAATGCCAATGATGGTGTTCAAGTGGTGCTCCAGTTGTTTCGGGATTGCACCCAAGGTGTCTATTACTATTGGTACTACCCTTGCTTGCCTTTGCCACAGTCTTTCTATTTGTAGGTATTTTGTTATCTTCTCCAGTTCTTTCTCGTCTATTCTGCTGTCTCCAGGCACTGCCACGTCCACTATCCAGACTTTTTGTCTTTCTTATTGACAATTGTTGTTGTTATTGGTATACCATCAGGCAAGAGATGATCCTTTCCAGTTTAAACCTGTGTTTAATTTAATTTAATATTCACACTTATATGCCGCCCCTCTCCGAAGACCGAGGGCGGCTCACAACAAGAAAACAATAACAATTTTAAAATTAACCACATTCATACATCATACAAACACAATCAGCTCGCAGCCGTTGATGGCGGGACACTCTTAGGGCCGAGGGGCAGAGCACAGCTCATACGCCCCAAGCCTGTCGGCATAGATGTGTCTTCAGCCCTTTCCGGAAAGCTAGGAAGGAGGAAGCAGTACGAACCTCTGAGGGAAGCTGGTTCCAGAGGGCTGGGGCAGCAACGGAGAAGGCCCTTGCCCTAGGTCCTGCCAGACGACATTTTTTAACAGACGGGACCCGTAGGAGGCCAACCCTATGTGCCCTGACCAGTCGCTGGGATTCATGAGGCAGGGGACGGTCCCGCAAGTATCCTGGTCCATTGCCATAAAGGGCTTTATAGGTCATAACCAACACTTTGAATTGTGTTCAGAGACCAATTGGTAGCCAGTGCAGCTCACGGAGGGCTGGAGTGATATGAGCATGTCTTGGGAGACCCAAGACGGCTCACGCGGCCGCATTCTGGACTACCTGCAGTCTCCGGACATTCTTCAAAGGTTGCCCCATGTAGAGAGCATTACAGTAGTCGAATCTCGAGGTGACAAGGGCATGGGTGACTGTTCTTTAGGACAAGCTAACACTTTTTTAGACAAGGACTAATTTCGTACAGGTACGGTGTTCTTGAAAACAGATCTAAATCCATGCTCAGAAACAGCAAGCATTAGCCATCTCAGCTGTGAATTGAGGAGGTGATACATTATCCTGATCATGACATTTAAAGTATATAGTTAGGTCACGTTGACGTTGTAAGGATGTGAAGAAAAACCAAAATTAGAGCTGCTTTAAAAGCCTCGTCTCTGGTGGAATATATTACTAGTTTTCTAGAAGCCTCACTAGAATATCAGACATTACGTGAACGATATTCAGCGAAAGCTGAAAAACAGAGGTGTGCAGGAATAAACCATCCTCTTTCGCTGTGCAAAGCAATTTTACAAGAGACAAAGGTTTACACTTCTCATGACTCGAAATGATGTGAAAGATCACATTTACACACCTACTGGCCAGGCCCTCAGAAATAAAACAAAAAAAACGCTGGGTTGCTAAGCCAAACGCAGATGGAATCAACAGTCCGTCAACGCTTGAGAATCCGTTGAGAACTTGCCAGGGCCACATCTGTACTTTCAGAGAAATACCAAGGGTCTGTTGATGCCTCTGTTCAGTGGCTTTAATTCCGTGGTCTTGCCAAAGGAAAACTGGGCAAATGATGGAGAATTGAGAGACTTCCCATCCAGCGGTGCAAAACGCATTTTTGCTTTCTATAACGGAGAATATTAGTAACTCAGGGTGGAACTCTGGGGTCCTGGGTGCTCTCTGAGCTGGTTGGCTTTCTTGCAGATGTTTCATGACCCAAAGTAGGTAATATCATTAGTGCGAGAAGGGAGTGGGGTTTGTGGAGAGGAGGAGGAGGAGGAGGAGGAGGAGGAGGAGGAGAGGAGGAGGAGGAGGAGGAGGAGGAGGAGGAGGAGGAGGAGGAGGAATGTGGGATCTTCAATGCTTTCTAAGCTTGGTAGAGTTCCACCCCCTTGGTTTTAGGGTGAAGATGAAGCCAAAACTTAAGTTCAGATTTGCTATTTTGATTTCATTTGGACTTGACATCTCTGAAAGAGTACAGAACGAGTGCAGAGAAGAGCATCAGAGATAATCAGGGGACTGGAGGCTAAAACATATAAGGAACGGTTGCTGGAATTGGGTATGTCTAGTTTAATGAAGAGAAGGACGAGGGGGGACAGGATAGCAGTCTTCCAGTATCTCAGGGGCTGCCCAAAAGAAGAGGGAGTCAAGCTATTTTCCAAAGCCCCAGAAGGCAGGACAAGAAGCAACGGATGGAAACTAACCAAGGAGAGAAGCAACCTAGAACTAAGGAGAAACTTCCTGACAGTGAGAACAATTAACTAGTGGAACAACCTGTCTCCAGAAGCGGTGAATGCTCCAACCCTGGAAGTTTTTAAGAAGAGACTGGACAGCCATTTGTCTGAAATGGTATAGGGTTTCCTCCCTGAGTAGGGGGTTGGACTAGATTACTTCCAAGGTCCCTTCCAACTTTATTATTATTGTTGTTGTTGTTAAGAACCACAGAGTGCAAAACTGGTCTCAGTTGCTCACTGACTGCCCATCTGTGCTCTAGAGCAGGGGTCCCCAACCCCTGGCCACAGCACACCAGCAACCGGTCCGCACAAACAAGGAAAGCCCCATCCGTGCGATGCAGGCAGCACACAAAACCACACACTCTCCACTCCACAGAAAAACCTCTCTCCACGAAACCTGGTCCCTGGTGCCCACATTTGTCTGCCACCCCTGGTTACTCCTCCACTTTTCAGCTCAACCCTTCCGCTCTAAAACCTCCACACACTCGTGATGTTCTAGCAAAGTTCCCTGGCATCATAAATAATGCAGGCCGTGCCCAGTTGGCAGAGGACTATCTCATAAACCGAGAGCCGCTCACTATCCCTACGGCTTCTGGCAATCACATCAGTGAGATTTGGACGTCGGACTGGAGGTAGATAATTTCATTTCCAAACCTGAGACATAACTAAAGCCAAAGCAAAAGCTTTTTACAGCCAGAGAATGCTCATGTCTTCTTGTGAGATGGCCAGGAAACTCGTTCACACGCCTCGGCGGTGTTATTTCAAGATCACTGAAGCGGTTGGTTGGGTGGTCTTCCCTCTGCTGCTCTGCAGTCTCTGGTCCTGATCCAAAATAGCACAGTCAGTGTGGTCCCGAAGCTCTCTTGCCTCTGCTACTCTGTTGAGGAGGAGGAGGAGGAGGAGGAGGAGGAGGAGGAGGAGGAGGAGGAGGAGGAGGAGGAGGAGGAGGAGGAGGAGGAGGAGGAGGAGGAGGAGGAGGAGGACAACAACAATGACTGTGGGGTCCTTGGTGCTCTCTGAGCTTGGTGGTTTTCTTGCAGACATTTCATGACCCAACTAGGTAACATCATCAGTGCTGGAACAGAGGGGGGCTGTGGATTGGAGGAGGAGGAGGACTGTGGGGTCCTTTGATGCTCTCTGAGCCTGTCTATTTTCCTGGAGACGTTTCATGACCCAACTAGCTAACATCATCAGTGCTAGAAGGGAGAAGGGTTTGTTGAGAGGAGGAGGAGGAGGAGGAGGAGGAGGAGGAGGAGGAGGAGGAGGAGGAAAAGAAGGAGGAGGAGGATTGTGAGACATTTGGTGCTCTCTGAACTAGGTTGTTTTGAGTTAGATTGTTTCTTTGCAGACATTTCATGACCCAACTAGGTAACATCATCAGTGCTAGAAGGGAGAAGGGTTTGCAGAGAGGAGGAGGAGGAGGAGGAGGAGGAGGAGGAGGAGGAGGAGGAGGAGGAGGAGAAGGATTGTGAGACATTTCGTGCTCTCTGAACTAGGTTGTTTTGAGTAAGGTTGTTTCTTTGCAGACATTTCATGACCCAACTAGGTAACATCATCAGTGCTAGAAGGGAGAAGGGTTTGCAGAGAGGAGGAGGAGGAGGAGGAGGAGGAGGAGGAAGAGGAAGAGGAAGAGGAAGAGGAGGAGGAGGAGGAGGAGGAGGAGGATTGTGAGACATTTGGTGCTGTCTGAACTAGGTTGTTTTGAGTTAGGTTGTTTCTTTGCAGACATTTCATGACCCAACTAGGTAACATCATCAGTGCTAGAAGGGAGAAGGGTTTGCAGAGAGGAGGAGGAGGAGGAGGAGGAGGAGGAGGAGGAGGAGGAGGAGGAGGAATATGAAGAGGAGAAAGACTGTGGGGTCCTTGGTGCTCTCTGAGCAAGTTTATTGCTGACTGCCTTGTCAAATAAATATCTATAGTTGCTTTTATCCGATAGAAATGACTAACTGTAAAAGTATACAGCCAAATATGGCTGTATTGCCTGTATACACTTTGAAAGGGCTTCGCTTCGTTGCAAGTATAAAACCCATGACGTGCTTCTATATTTATTAGATAACCACTTGGGAAGATTGCACAAATCCCACACCATCTTTTATTGTGTTATAAAGGTGAGTCCTGACCTGCTAGAACAATTGACTCTTTGCTGTTATAGTCTTCCTGATTTTAAAGGTTTTGTACTTCTGTTCTAAAACATGGTAGGCTCTGTTCATTTTTATAAGTCAGTAGGGTGTTGTTGAACTATAGACTCGTTCATTCGGCTTTGTTTTATAGATTTTGGTCATATTTTGCCTAGGCTTCCCTGCCTTTTATTGTTTTGTGCTTGTTGCATTATACTTGTGTGAATATTATTCGCATTGACAGAATGGCATTTGCTTTTTCTACCATGTAGAAAGGCTGTAATGTTACAGGGCCACGTCTCTTAAACTTTTGATTCTTCCCATTTTTAAAAAAAAATCACAGAGGACGCAAAAAGATCTTTATTTTTTTATTTATATTTCCTATCTCCAAACCACCCATCTCCCTCACAGAGGGGCTCTAGGCAGTAAATATGTATCAATATTTATCATATTAAAAATTAAAAGTGACACATTTACAGAATACAGAATATAATTTTTGTAAGCAGCCCAGAGTCACTAAAAGTGAATTGGAGGCCATATAAATATTCTAAATAAATAAAGTCACCCAGGTGGCTTTCAAGCCTAAGGCAGAACTAGAACTCACTGTCCTGTGGTGATTGGCGTCCTGTGGTGATTGGCGCAGTTGGCTTTCATGCCGAAGGTGGGACTAGAACTCTCCATCACCTGGTGATTGGCCCAAAGTCACCCAGCTGGCTTTCATGCCTAAGGCGGGACTAGAACTCACCATCTCTTGGTGATTGGCCCAATCACCCGCCAGCTTTCATGGCTAAGGTGGGACTAGAATTCACTGTCCTGTGGTGATTGGTGCAGCTGGCTTTCATGTCAAAGGTGGGACTAGAACTCTCCATCACCTAGTGATTGGCCCAAAGTCACCCAGCCGGCTTTCATACCTAAGGCGGGACTAAGAACTCAGCATCTCCTGGTGATTGGCCCAAAATCACCCAGCCGGCTTTCATGCTGAAGGCGGGACTAGAACTCACCATCTCCTGGTGATTGGCCCAAAGTCACCCGCCAGCTTTCATGGCTAAGGTGGGACTAGAATTCACTGTCCTGTGGTGATTGATGCAGCTTGCTTTCATGTCAAAGGTGGGACTAGAACTCACCATCTCCTGGTGATTGGCCCAAAGTCACCCAGCCGGCTTTCATACCTAAGGAGGGACTAGAACTCCCGTCTCCTGGTGATTGGCCCAAAGTCACCCAGCCGGCTTTCATACCTAAGGAGGGACTAGAACTCACCATCTCCTGGTGATTGGCCCAAAGTCACCCAGCTGGCTTTCATGGCTAAGGTGGGACTAGAACTCACTGTCCTGTGGTGATTGGTGCAGCTGGCTTTCATGACTAAGGCGGGACTAGAATTCACCGCCTCCTGGTTTCTAGGCAGAAATGAGGTCCCGTTCTAAATCTAGCAAGTTGTCACAGAACAACATGAACTGGATTTACCTCAAATGTTCCATTCACCTGCTGAGTCAGCCCACTTCCTGGGTTCACATAATACTATGAAGCTTGTTGCTTGACGGCGAGATTGGCGTCACATACATTTAATTAACAAATGAAAATAAATGCCCGTAAGTTAAGGAAGTGGCTGGATTCACACAACCGTCTAAATCAGGGGTGTAATTATAATAATAATAATAATAATAATAATAATAATAATAATAATAATAATAGTAAAGTTGGAAGGGACCTTGGAGGTCATCTAGTCCAAACCCCCTGCTCAGGCAAGAAACCCTATACCATTTCGGACAAATGGCTGTCCAGTCTCTTCTTAAAAACTTCCAGTGGTTGGAGCATTCACCACTTCCTGGAGGCAGGTGGTTCCACTGGTTAATTGTTCTCACTGTCAGGAAGTTTCTCCTTAGTTCTAGGTTGCTTCTCTCCTTGATTAGAAGTCTACAGGTCTGAAACGTTTCCAAGGTTAGACATCCCTGCTTTAGGCCACAACTGAAAATGTTCTAATTTTATTTTATTTTATTTTATTACATCTCAGTTTCCTTTCGGGGAACCATTGGAGCGTTAGCTAATTGTCCTTCTGCTCCCACCTAAAAAAAACAAAAACCCAAAAGGAATGTATTGGGGAAAAGAAAGGGCAAGCAATCAGCAGAAAAATAAAAATTCTCCAGTTGTATAATTGGCTCAATATTGTTTGATCAGCGGTTTTATATAAATAGTCAAGCCGACATCCGTCTTTCCTAATGAGCAATCATTTTGACAAAGGTGGTTTGATAATCAAGCTTGCTTTTCACTGGGCAAATTATAGCTGATGGAGAATTATTTCTGATTCTGACATTAGACCCCCCCAAAAATAAAAAAAATAATAAAAAAAACCCCATAAATATATTCTTTTGACCTTATTAAGAATCCATTAACATTCAAGTCAGGAACGATGACCTGCCTACAAGAAAGCGAAATTGTGTGAAGCCCAAAATGAATATATGAAATTGCAATTTCACTATCTGAAAACAGCAAAATTAGCCAGGCTGGAGGGAAATGAACACGCTCAAATAGGTTATTTCCTTTAAATACCAAGCCTCGTTTACCTTCATGCCAAGGGCTGCAATTTGCTTGCATCCATGTTGGCTAAAAGCCATTGGAGGCTTTGATTTGACTTTCCTATAGTATGATTTAAAAAAACAAAAAAACCCACCTGGATTTGAACTAGTTACAAATACAGAACAAGCAGGGGTTGGACTAGAAGACCTCCAAGATCCCTTCCGACTCTTCCGTTCTTTTATTCTAGTCTAGAATCATCCACAGGGTCAAAAAAGTCAAGATGGTGCTGCTACTGCCTGAGCCGAGCTCCGCCCCATTTTATTGCATGGCTACCCCTGCGAGCCTTGCAACGGAAGCAAAGCTTTTGCGCCTTTCGATTCCAGGACCCAGGCAGGAAGAAGAACGAAAAGGACCATCTCTGCATTGAAAAACATCCGACAGAATAACAGAATAACAGAGGCTGGCAGGGACCTTGAAGATCTTTTAGTCCAGCGGTTCTCAACCTGTGGGTCGCGACCCCATTTGGGGTCGAACGACCATTTCACAGGGGTCGCCAAGCACCGCAGTCCGCCATTATTATTTTTTTGGTCGGCCATTTTTTTTCCTATCACGATGCGGGCCGTCGCGCCGCGCATGCACGGTGCAGGTCCGCCATTTTTTTTTGGTCGGCCATTTTTTGGGGGGGTCGACCATTTTTTTTCCTATCGCGATGCGGGCCGTCGTGCCGCGCATGCACGGTGCAGGTCCGCCATTTTTTTTTTTTGGTTGGCCATTTTTTGGGGGGGGGTCGGCCATTTTTTTTTGGGTCGGCCACTTTTTTTGGGGGGCGGCCATTTTTTTTCCTATCGCAATGCGGGCCGTCGCGCCGCGCATGCGCGGTGCAGGCCCGACCATTTTTTTTTATTATTTTTTTTTGGTCGGCCATTTTCTTTCCCTATCGCAATGTGGGCCGTCGCGCCGCGCATGCACGGCGCAGGCCTGCCATTTTTTTTTTTTTGCGCGATGCGGGCCGGGGTCGAGCCCCGGAAAAGGTTGAGAACCGCTGTTTTAGTCCAACCTAGTCTTTTTTTTTGTCACACTTAATAATCGTTGCAGCATCCTCGTGGTCACGTGATCAAAATACAGATGCTTGGCAACTTGACTCATACTTATGACGGTTGCAGTGTCCCAGGGTCATGTTGACCCCCTTTTGCGATCTTCTGACGAGCCAAGTCAACGGGGGGAAGCCAAATTCACTTAACAACCGGGTTACTAACTTAACAACTTGCGGGGATTCACCTAAGAACGGTGGCCAAAAAGGTCGTAAAAGGGGGCAAAATTCAGCTATTTTTACTGTTGATAGAGAAACCATGATCTGCTTGAGTCAACTCCTAAAATGGGATCCCAGGAGATCAAACATAGATTGAGACTGCCTTTGCTGTGCCCAGCATTTCAGACACTGGATTTATTGAATTTTTAGGGGAGCCAGATTCACTTAACAATCGTGTTACTAACAACTGCAGTGATCCACTTAACAACTGGGGCAAGAACAGTTGTAAAATGGGGCAAAATTCAATTAACCAATGTTTCACTTATCAACAGAAATTTTGGGCTCCATTATTGAAGGTATCAGGAGTATCACTTATGTCAGGGGGTCTTCAGACCTGGCCCTTTTATGACTTGTGGACTTCAACTCCCAGAATTCCTCAGCCAGGCACGCTGGCTGAGGAATTCTGGGAGTTGAAGTCCACTCCTCTTAAAGTCTATATCAGGGGTCTTCAAACTTGGCCCTTTTATGACTGGTGGACTTCAATCCCAGAATTCCTCAGCCAGGCACACTGGGAGTTGAAGTCCACAAGTCATAAAAGGGCCAAGTTTGAAGACCCCTGACCTATGTAAATCTCAGAAAAATGTTAAAGTTTCCACAGTTGTATAATACAAGATTATGTTACGATTTGTTTTAATATAAGATTATGTTACGATCTGTTCATGAGGTTCAATACTAGATATAAATGATTAAGTAAATTCAAGAAGAGCATTAAACGAGGCTTCGGTTATCTGAACACCAGGCCCTTTCTTGCCCTTTCTAAGTTTCACACAGAATTTGTGCAATTTACAAACACGGACAGAAAACCCGCATGCCATTTTATTTTAAGGGTCTGGGCTATGCGAAACGAACTCATCATTCCTCGGGGACCATTTTTCTCTCTTCTCTGACTGTCAAATTTTATGAAAAGGCCTAAAAACTATGGTGCGTTCCACCTCAGGAAAGCTCAGGTCGTTTAATAAATTGTGGTGGTCAAAAAGGCGCTAACAGAATCCTTTTCTTTTTTTTTTTTTTACTTATGACATGATTTTTCTCCTACTATTTTTGTCTCTTGTAACCTGTAAGGGAATTCTGTCTGAGAGAAGGAGAGAAGAGAGGGGAGGGAGGGAGGGAGGGAAGGAAGGGGAAGGGAGGAGAGAGGGAGGATTGGGAGGGAGGGAGAGGAAGGAAGGAAGGAAGGAAGGAAGGAAGGAAGGAAGGAAGGAAGGAAGGAAGGGGAAGGGTGGGAGGGAGGAAGGATTTGGAGGAAAGGAAAGGAAGGAAGGGAGGGGAGGGAGGGAGGGGAAGGGAGGAGAGAGGGAGGATTAGGAGGGAGGAAGAGGAAGGAAGGAAGGAAGGAAGGAAGGAAGGAAGGAAGGAAGGAAGGAAGGAAGGAAGGGGAAGGGTGGGAGGGAGGGAGGGATGATTTGGAGGAAGGGAAAGGAAGGAAGGAAGGGAGGAGAGAGGGAGGATTGGGAGGGAGGAGAGAGGGAGGATTGGGAGGGAGGGAGAGGAAGGAAGGAAGGAAGGGGAAGGGTGGGAGGGAGGGAGGAAGGATTTGGAGGAAAGGAAAGGAAGGAAGGAAGGGAGCAAGGGAGGGAGGGGAAGGAAGGAGGAGAGAGGAGGATTGGGAGGGAGAGGAAGGAAGGGGAAGAAGGGGAAGGGTGGAAGGAGGGAGGGAGGAAGGATTTAGAGGAAAGGAAAGGAAGGAAGGAGGGAGGGAGGGAGGGAGAGGGAGGGAGGAGAGAGGGAGGATTGGAGGGAGGAAGGAGGGAGAAGGAAGGGGGAATCGGGGGGAGGGCAGGATAGGAGGGAGAAAGAGGAAGGAAGGAAGGAAGGGAAGGGGAAGGGTGGGAGGGAGGGAGGGATGATTTGGAGGAAGGGAAAGGAAGGAAGGGAGGGAGGAGAGAGGGAGGATTGGGAGGGAGGGAGAGGAAGGAAGGAAGGAAGGGGAAGGGTGTGGAGGGAGGGAGGGATGATTTGGAGGAAGAGAAGGAAGGAAGGAAGGGAGGAGAGAGGGAGGATTGGGAGGGAGAGGAGAGAGGGAGGATTGGGAGGGAGGAGAGAGGGAGGATTGGGATGGAGGGAGAGGAAGGAAGGAAGGAAGGGGAAGGGTGGGAGGGAGGAGGAAGGATTTGGAGGAAAGGAAAGGAAGGAAGGGAGGAAGGGGGAGGGTGGGAAGGAGGAAGGGAGGAAGGATTTAGAGGAAAGGAAAGGAAGGGAGGGAGGGAGGGAGGGGAAGGGAGGAGAGAGGGAGGATTAGGAGGGAGGAAGAGGAAGGAAGGAAGGAAGGAAGGAAGGGGAAGGGTGGGAGGGAGGGAGGGATGATTTGGAGGAAGGGAAAGGAAGGAAGGAAGGGAGGAGAGAGGGAGGATTGGGAGGGAGGAGAGAGGAAGGAAGGAAGGAAGGGGAAGGGTGGGAGGGAGGGAGGAAGGATTTGGAGGAAGAAAAGGAAGGAAGGAAGGGAGGGAGGGAGGGAGGGGAAGGAAGGAGAGAGGGAGGATTGGGAGGGAGAGGAAGGAAGGGAGGAAGGGGAAGGGTGGGAAGGAGGGAGGGAGGAAGGATTTTAGAGGAAAGGAAAGGAAGGAAGGGAGGGGGAGGGGGGAGGGAGGAAGGGGGAAGGGTAGGAGGGCGGGAGGAAGGATTTGGAGGAAAGGAAAGGGCGGGAGGGAGGGAGGGGAGGAGAGGGAGGACTTGGGGGAGGGAGGAGGGAGAGGAAGGAAGGAAGGAAGGGAAGGGTGGGAGGGAGGGAGGAAGGATTTGGAGGAAAGGAAAGGGAGGGAGGGAGGGAGGGGAAGGGAGGAGAGAGGGAGGATTGGGAGGGAGAGGAAGGAAGGGAGGGAGGGAGGGAGGGAGGAAGGAAGGAAGGAAGGAAGGAAGGAAGGAAGGAAGAAGAGAGGAGAGGAGAGGAGTGATCAATACCACTAGTATATAAACAGACAGAAAACCCCTCTCCCTTCTAGTACTGAAGATGTTACCTAGTTGGGGTCATGAAACATCTGCAAAAAAAAAAAAAAAACCCAGCCCAGAGAGCACTAAGGGACCCGACAGTTCAGCCCCTCAGCTATAAATGCTCTCTTTTATCGGTACCTCATTACTACATCAGATTAGCTATTTTGGCCCATCAGGGAACATTGAAAAGAGTTTCTCTTTTGTGAGCAACTTTTATCCTTTTAGATTGTTGTTGTTGTTGTTGTTAGCTGCCAACGTTGCTGCAAATGAATAACACTTCTGCTCCCTAATCTTTCTTGCAGAAATATAATCTACTTTGCCCGACCTCTCCAGTTCTTTATTGACTTCTTGCCACACAACTGGCTAAACAATTCAGCCACATTCTTATGTAAATGCAGAAATGCCACAATTTGATGTAAAACAGATGGTTCCCCCATTGCATAAGAGGGAAAGATTGATTGACAGTTCTATCCTCCCCCAAATGTATACACTTTGTAGATCTCTCTCTCTCCTCTTTTCTCTCTCTTTCTCTCTCTTTCTTTCTCTCTCTCTCTCTCTCTCTCTTTCCCGTCCTCTTTCTCTCTCTCTCTCTCCCTCTTTCTCTTTCTCTCTTTCTCTCTCTCTTTCTCTTTCTCTCTCTTTCTCTCTCTCATCTTTCTTCTCTCTCTCTTTCCCTCTTTCCCTCTTTCTCTCTTTCTCTCTCTCTCTTTCTCTCTCTCTCTCTTTCTCTCTTTCTCTTTCTCTCTCCCTCTCTCTCTTTCTCTCTATCTTTCTCTCTCCCTCCCTCCCTCTCTCTCTCTTTCCCCTCTTTCTCTCTCTCTCTCTTTCTCTCTCTCTTTCCCTCTTTCTCTCTTTCTCTCTCTTTCTCTTTCTCTCTTTCTCTCTCTCTCTCTTTCTCTCTTTCTTTCTCTCTCCCTCTCTCTCTTTCTCTCTTTCTCTCTCCCTCTCCCTCCCTCCCTCTCTCTCTCTGTTTCCCTCTTTCTCTCTCTCTCTCTCTCTTTCTCTCTTTCTCTTTCTCTCTCCCTCTCCCTCTCTCTCTCTCTCTTTCTCTCTTTCTCTCTCTCTTTCTCTCTCCCTCTCTCCCTCCCTCTCTCTCTTTCTCTCTCCCTCTCTCCCTCCCTCTCTCTCTCTCTCTTTCCCTCTTTCTCTCTCTCTCTCTCTCTCTCTCTCTCTTTCTCTCTCTCTCTTTCTCTCCCCGCCATCCTTTTTTTGGAAAAAATAAATAACAGATTGACAGCAGTGCCGTTTTGAACAAAAAAAGCAGCAGTGGGTAAAACTGGGAGAGAGAAAAATTGATTCAGGCCATCAGCGTTGTAATATTCAGCGTTCTAACAACTTCGCGGGAATGTGTGAACAGTGCAATCGTGTGAAAATATGGAGGCAGTCTTGGGAGAAAACGCAGCTCGTTAAAAGGAGTCTTTCGACTTTCCTGGACACGAGGTGGCTCAACATTTGGCCCAATGATTTGGGTTGTGGCTTGGTCACACGTGTGCAAACCTTGAGAGGAGGTAGCCCAGGGCAGTAGTTAAGGTTCTAGCCTAGAAACCAGATAACTCCCGCCTTAAGGAGTCAGAGGTGAATGGGTGACTTTGGGCCAATCACCAGGAGACGGTGAGTTCTAGTCCCACCTTATGCATGAAAGCCGACTGGGTGACTTTGGGCCAATCACCAGGAGACGGTGAGTTCTAGTCCCACCTTATGCATGAAAGCCGACTAGGTGATTTGGGGCCAGTCACCAGGAGACAGTGAGTTCTAGTCCTGCCTTAAGGGTGAAAGCTGACTAGGTGACTTTGGTCCAAACACCAGGAGACTGTGAATTCTAGTCCCACCTTATGCATGAAAGCCCAACTAGGTGACTTTGGGCCAATCACCAGGAGACGGTGAGTTCTAGTCCCACCTTATGCATGAAAGCCGACTGGGTGACTTTGGGCCAATCACCAGGAGGACGGTGAGTTCTAGTCCCACCTTATGCATGAAAGCCGACTAGGTGATTTGGGGCCAGTCACCAGGAGACAGTGAGTTCTAGTCCTGCCTTAAGGGTGAAAGCTGACTAGGTGACTTTGGTCCAAACACCAGGAGACTGTGAATTCTAGTCCCACCTTATGCATGAAAGCCAACTAGGTGACTTTGGGCCAATTACCAGGAGACTGTGAGTTCTAGTCTCGCCTCAACCCTGAAAGCCAGTTGGGTGATTTTCAGACAATCACCAGGAGGCGGTGAGTTCTAGTCCCGCCTTAGGGATGAAAGTCAACTGGGTGACTTTGGGCTAGTCCCTTTCTCTCTCAGACCAGCCCACCTCACAGGACTGTTGTTGTGAGGAAAATAGGAAAATAGTTTAGGTATGCTTGCCGCCTGGAGTTCTTCATAAAAATAATGAAGGTGGGATCCAAATAAATGAACATACTGCTCAACTTTTTTACAGCTGATGCCCAATGTGTTGGCACATATATTGAACTCTGTCCCCTTAGCACAGTGGTTCTCAACCTTTCCGGGGCTTGAAATGCGCGGCGGCCCGCATCGCAACGGGGAAAAAAATGGCCGACCCCAAAAAAATGGCGGGACTGCGGTGTTTGGCGACCCCCGTGAAATGGTCGTTTGACCCAAATGGGGTCACGACCCACAGGTTGAGAACCGCTGCCTTAGCACTAGTTCTCTCTTCTCATGAGTCCCTACTCCTTCCTCTTCTCTGGCTCTTGCTCCACCTCCTCCTCCTCCTCTTCTCCTTCTCCTTCTCCTTCTCCTTTTTCTTTTTTCTTTTTCTCCTCCTCCTCCTCCTCCTTTTCCTCCTCCTCCTCCTCCTCTCTGCAAACCCTTCTCCCTTCTAGCACTGATGATGTTACCTAGTTGGGTCAGAAAAGGTCTGCAAGGAAGCCACCAAGTTCAGCGAGCGCCAAGGACCCCCACAGTCCTCCTCCTCCTCCTCCTCCTCCTCCTCCTCCCTTAATGTCAGCACAAACTCTACCACCTTCTCACAAAACACGCGAGTTCCCTGGAACGCAATTTGAAAAACCACACAGCAGAGCCGAAAAAGGCCACATCCCTGGCTTTTCTATAGAAACGAGCAATTTGTTATTTATTCACAGGATTCTGGCCGTAGCAAAACCCTCACATTATATGTAAAATAAAATACGGTAGCTACACTATTTATTCTCCTTATTATTGCATTTGGTAATCCCCAGTTCAGAAAATGGCTCCCAGTGGCTTTCATCATAAACATCCAATAAAATGCCCTAGACACCGAAAAATAGATAAAAAGCCAAATGGGCCATAAATAACATTGGTTCAATGGTGGCCACTCCCCATAATTTTTTTTTATTCTAAATCTCTGAGAATCACTAATGTAGTCTGTGCCTTATGCTGGATGGAAGATGAGAGAGAGGGGGAGAGGGAGAGTGAGGGAGAGAGAGAGAGATGGAGGGGAGAGGGGGGAGAGAGGGAGAGGGAGAAAGGCAGGGAGGGGAGGAGAGAGAGGAGAGGGAGAGGGAGAGGGAGAGAGGGAGAGAAGGAGAGGGAGAGAGGGAAAGAGGAGGAGGGAGAGAGGGAGACAGAGGGAGGGGGAGAGGGAGAGGAGGAAAGAGGAGGGAGAGAGGGGAGGAGGGAGAAGGGAGAGACAGGAGGAGGGAGAGGAGAGAGGAGGGAGAGAGGGAGAGAGAGGGGAGGGAGAGGAGAGGAGAGGAGCAGGGAGAGGAGAGAGAAGGGAGAGGGGAGAGGAGAGAGAGGGAGAGGGAGAAGGGAGAGGGAGAGGGAGGGGGAGAGGGAGAGAGAGAGGGAGAGGGAGAGGGGAGGGAGAGAGAGGAGGGGAGAGAGGTAGAGGGAGAAGAAGAGAGGGGAGAGAGAGGGAGAAGAGGAGGGATCGGGAGAGAGGAGAAGAGATAGATAGTCGTCTCTTTCTTTCTCGTCTACTTCTCTCGAGAGAGAGAGAGAGAGAGAGAGAGAGATTGCTGAGGAGAGATCTTGGTAGAGATGGGAGAGAGAGAAGAGAGAGAGAGAGGAGAGGATTGCTGCACGAGATGGGAGTAGCTTCTCTCCTGATTAGTTTCTCCATCCATTGCTTCTTGTCCTGCCTTCTGGCGCTTTGGAGAATAGCTTGACTCCCTCTTCTTTGGGGCAGCCCTTGAGGTACTGGAATGCTGCTATCATGTCATTAAACTAGACCTACCCAATTCCAGCAACCGTTCTTTGTATGTTTTAGCCTCCAGTCCCCTAATCATCTTTGTTGCTCTTCTCTGCACTCTTTCTAGAGTCTCAACATCTTTTTTACATCGTGGTGAACAAAACTGGATGCCGTATTCCAAGTGTGGCCTTACCAAGGCATCGTAAAGTGGTATTAACACTTCACATGATCTTGATTCTATCCCCCTGTTAATGCAGTCTAGCACTGTGCTGGCATTTTTGGCAGCTGCAGCACACCTCTGTGTGTCTGTTGATGACTGATTCCTCTGAGTGCCAGAGTTCCAGGAATTCTCTAGTGTTTTGGGACTTAGCTGGGTCTAGGATCCAGATAGCTTCCCAGCTGTAAACTATAGTGAAGAGTGTCCAGGTGTTGTGAAATTAAGGAATTTTCATCCTGTCTTCTGACTTCAAGTTGGTGCTGATGGGTGTTAAGGGAGACTCCAGTCATCTAAGGAAAACGTTCATAAAACATTTGGCTTACCAATATGCAGGCTTCTATGGATAATGATATGCCGCATCTGGTTGAATGCCTGATTTAGTAAGGCGGTACTCATTATTTCAGATAAATATATAATATCCCCCTCCGTTTACTCATTTGCAATTTTCCTGAACGCAATGAGCTTCTGCACACAATTTCCTCCTGACATATGTGCATTTTAATATTTAGTTCCCAAATTTATCTTTTCTATGTAAATTTCCCCCTGCAGAGGCATTTTAAAAGATGCATTTTCCCCATGTCACCACTCTCCCCATCTCCTCTCTCTCTCTCTCTCTCTCTCTCTCTCTCTCTCTCTCTCTCTCTCTCTCTCTCTCTCTCTCTCTCTCTCTCTCTCTCTTTCTCTTTTTAACCCTCTGTAAAATTAGCCATATTCTATGTGTGCTGCAAAAATCCAGAAAACCGCAAGATGGCAACATAGAGATGTGGTAAAAATCCGACACTGCCATCTAGTGGTCCTCTGAGGTTTTGCAGCTAACATAGGTAGACCTGTGCAAATATACATTGCTTAAATGTAAATACTGTATCTGCAACACTGATTTTTTTTAATTGCTTCCTTGCGTGTGTGTGTGTGTGTGTGTGTGTGTGTGCTGTGTGTGTGTGTGTGTGTCCATTTGGAAATATATGGGAACTCCTGGGAAGAATTTGAATCTGTTAGACCTGATGAAGTATTTAGTTTATTGTTTATTTCTTAAGAAAAGGAATGTGGCCACCCAACTCCCTCACGGGTGACTTAGCCCGAGATAAGTAAGGCAGTTCTTAAGAGAGTTTCGACCAATTTGGGGACATTCTTTTGCCGCAGTTATTAGGCAAATCGCTGCAGTTGTTAAGTGAATAATATTAAGTCATTAAGTGAATCTGGCTTCCCCATTGACGGTGCTCGTCGGAAGCCGGCTAACTCGCTGAGGTCCCACGTGGCCGGATACATCCCAGCGTGGCTGGTTTCCCTCCCTCCCGTCCCATCACTCCTGGCCTCGCATGCTCTCCTTTTCCCAGGCACGACCCACTGCATCGCCTCCTCAGCTGTCGGCTGGCTGTCCAGTTCAGAGGCGGCTTCTCTGAACTGCTGGCGGTGGGCTGTGGAGAGTGGCACCGGACCCGGATATCTACAGGACCGCCTTCTGCCAGCAAATACCTCCCGCCGTCCGGTACGCTCCCACAGAGTGGGTCTCCTCAGGTGCCGTCGGCCAGACAATGTTGGCTGGCGACCCCAGGGGGAGAGCCTTCTCTGTGGGAGCTCCAACGCTTTGGAACGAGCTCCCCCCCCCGAACTCCGTACGATGACGGAATTGCGTTCCTTCCGTCGAGAATTAAAAACATATTTTTTTTCGACTAGCCGGCCTGGGATAGTAGCTCCGGTGCCAACAAGGCCATAACTGTTTTAGGGGGTTGAGTTTTTAAGATAATTCATTGGGTTTTAATTTATTGGGTTTTAATTGATTCTGGGCCAAATTGTTTAATTTATTTTTAATCATTTTAATTTTTGTATGTTGATGTTTTTAATTGGGCTGTACACCGCCCCGAGTCCTTCGGGAGGGGGGGCGGTATAGAAATCACAAAAATAAATAAATAATATAAGAGTGCGCCAGTTGAGGGGCCGGCAGGCGGTGGCTGCTGATGGACACCGTCGGCCCCCAGGTGCCCACTGGCCTCTGTGTGAGGGGGGCGATGGTGTCAGGCAGCAGCCCCCCCGGCCTCTGCCTCGCCTTGCCCTGCGGCAATGGCACCCCCGCCCTGCCTTGCCTTGCCTCGCCTCACCCCGCAGGACGAGCCTCCTGCCCACCGCCCCACCTGCCAGAGACCCCCTGGATCTCCCCCAACCCTGCCCAGCCCCCATAGGTGTCCCTCCCCACGAGCAACATCGAGGTGACCATGCCCACCTTGGCCACACCCACCCAGTCTGCCATGACCAACACAGCCACGCCCACCTGCCACCCGCGATAAATAAGTGGGTTGCAGTTTGGGCACTGGGCCTCTAAAAGGTGCGCCATCACTCGTGTAGGGTTTCCTGCTTGAGCTTGACTAGATGACCTCCAAGTTCCCTTCCAACTATATTGCAAGTTAGCCAGCGAGAGCTTCATGATGAAAAGACGAGTTAGACCTGAAAGATTTTCTGAATCATAGCTCCCTTTGGTCACGTCCCTTGGGTTCCTGAAGCTGGCATGATCTGTCTCCGTCAAGTCGTCCTGCAGCTCTGTTTACTCATAAAGGTTACCTTTTGAATATTCACAGCGCCCTTCGTAAGCAGTCATCAATTCTACTTCTTAAGCAGTATTCAAGGCGTTTTGGTTCTCTGGGTTGGGGAAATTGGGGTCCATCTGTTCTTAAAGGAGGACATCTGGAACAAGGAAACAGCTCTTCAACAGCAAGCAATTTATTCCTGTCTCCTGGAAATTCTGCCCAAGTGCTGCTTATCATGATTAGTCTTGAAGTGTTAGTTCCTAGCCTTGTAGGATTGCTTGCTCGTTCTCCTGAAGATTGGCTGCCTTTACGCCAGGGGGGTCTTCAAACGTGACCCCTTTGATGACTTGTGGACTTCAACTCCCAGAATCCCTCAGCCAGCAACATACCTGTCCAAAAACAGTTTGGGGGGGAAAATCAGAAACAAATAACAATTTTGCCATTTTTTTTTTCTCCAGTCCTCCCATCTCTAGTAAAGGGCTCTCCAAACTTTGCAGCGTTAAAACTTGTGGACTTCGAAACCCAGAATTTCTCAGCCAGCCATGAATTCTGGGAGTTGAAGTCCACCAGTCTTCCATTTTGGAATTGTGGGTTCTTGAAGTCCACCAGTCTGAAAAGTGGCCACATTTGGAGAACCCTAGGCCTAGAGCAGGGGTAGGCAACCTTGGCTCTTTTAGGACTGTTGGACTTCAACTCCCAGAATTCCTGAGCCAGGCATGCTGAGGGGAAAGGGAGAGGTTTCCAAGCTGAGCCAGAGTGGCTCAGGAATTCTGGGAGTTGAAGTCCACCAGTCAGAAAGCGGCCTAGGCCAGAGTAGGCAACTTTGGCTCTTTTATGACTCGTGGACTTCAACTCCCAGAATTCCTGAGCCAGCCATGCTGAGGGGAAAGGGAGAGGTTTCCAAGCTGAGCCATGCTGGCTCAGGAATTCTGGGAGTTGAAGTCCACCAGTCATAAAGTGGCCTAGGCCTAGGCCAGAGTAGGCAACTTTGGCTCTTTTATGACTCGTGGACTTCAACTCCCAGAATTCCTGAGCCAGACTGGCTCAGCATGGAAACCTCTCCCTTTCCCCTCAGCATGGCTGGCTCAGGAATTCTGGGAGTTGAAGTCCACGAGTCATAAAAGAGCCAAGGTTGCCGTCCCCTGACCTAGAACAGCGTGCCTGGCTGAGAAATTCTGGGAGTTGAAATCCACAAGTCATAAAAGGGCCACGTTTGAAGACCCCTGCTTTACACCAAAGCATTTTTCCTCAGAAGAACATTCAGCTAGGTCTCGGAAAATAGAAGGGTTGGGAAGGACCTTGGAGATCTTCTAGTGTAGTCCAACACGCCTGCTGTAGCAGGAGACCCTATACTATTTCAGACAAATGGCTGTCCAGTCTCTTCTTAAAAACTTCCAGTTCTAGGTTGCTTCTCTCTTTAAAGGTGTTACACCCACTATTTCTTGTCCTGCCTTCAGGTGTTTCGGAGAATAAGTCGATTGCCTATTGTTTGTGACAGCCCCTCAAATATTGGAAGACTGCTATCATGTCACCCCTAGTCCTTCTCTTCTGAACTTTTACAAAATACAGGATAACAGAGTTGGAAGGGACCTTGGAGGTCTTCTAGTCCAGCCCCCTGCTCAGGCAGGAGACCCTAGTCCAGGGCTTTTCAACCAGCGGTACGGGTTCCACCTGTGGTACATGGGCACCTGGCAGGTGGTACGCGACCATCCTAGAAAAGTGCTAGCAGGGGAGGGGAATGAGCTGAACTGATGGCCGCACCACACAAGCCTGAGCGAGAGACGGCTGGAGCTGCAGGGCTCTCAGGGCTCAGCGGAAGCGCCAGGATCAGTGCCGCTTTCCAGCTGATCGGCGCTTCTTCGGGGCTGTCAGGGCTCAGTGGAAGCGCCAGGATCAGCGCCAGGCTCCAGGTGGAGCTCTGCGCTGATCCTGGTGCTTCTGCTGAGCCCAGAAGAAGCGCCAATCAGCTGGAATGTTGCAGCCTCTCCAGGGTCTTGTGATTTACATTCAGATTCTTGGCCACGGATTCATATTTATGACGGTCACAGTGTCCCAGGGTCATGTGAAGGGACCAAAACCTGCTGCAACCACCCAGCAGACGGGGGGAATAAAAACCAAACACCCCCCACCCCACCCCCGCTGCCAATCCTCAACAGAAATGCTCACAACAATGAAAACCTCGGACAGGAAGAAGGGCGGGCAGGCAGGTGTCTTGCATGGCTGTCTTTTGGGGGGGGTCATCAAGTTTTTGCTTGCTAGGCGACTGGTGGTACTTGGATATTGCCATATCCTAAAAGTGGTACAATGGGTGAAAAGGTTGAAAAGCCCTGCCCTAGACCATTTCAGACAGTGTTGTCCAGTCTCTTCTTGAAAACCTCCAGTGATGGAGCACCCACAGCTTCTGGAGGCAAGCTGTTCCACTGATTAATTGTTCTCACTGTCAGGAAATTTCTCCTTAGATCTACATTGGGTCTCTCATTCATAGGTTTTCATCCATTGCTTCGTTTCCTACCTTCAGGTGCTTTGGAGAATTGAATAGAACAGAACAGAACAGAACAGAACAGAACAGAACAGAACAGAACAGAACAGAACAGAACAGAATAGAATAGAATAGAAAATATATGAAATAGAATAGAATAGAATAGAATAGAATAGAATAGAATAGAATAGAATAGAATAGAATAGAATAGAATAGAATAGAATAGAATAGAATAGAATAGAATAGAATAGAATAGAAAATATATGAAATAGAATAGAATAGAATAGAATAGAATAGAATAGAATAGAATAGAAAATATATGAAATAGAACAGAACAGAATAGAATAGAATATAAAATATTCTGGCCTTCCGAAAGAATTTAAAAACCTACCTCTGCCGGCAGGCCTGGGGATGATTGTTGATTGTGGTGTGATTGATGAGTATGTATGGGGTTTGTATTTTTAATGTTGTTCGGATTTGTTCAATTGTTTTTATATATATGTTGTAAGCCGCTCCGAGTCTTCGGAGAGGAGCGGCATACAAATCCGAATAAATAAATAAATAAATAAAATATATGAAATAGAATAGAATAGAATAGAATATAAAATATATGAAACAGAACAGAACAGAACAGAATAGAATAGAATAGAATAGAATAGAAAATATGTAGAATAGAATAGAATAGAATAGAATAGAAAATATATGAATAGAATAGAATAGAATAGAATAGAATAGAATAGAATAGAATAGAATAGAATAGAATAGAATAGAATAGAATAGAATAGAATAGAAAATATATGAAATAGAACAGAACAGAAAAAAACAAAACAGAACAGAATAGAATAACACAGCTGGAAGGGACCTTGGAGGTCTTCTAGTCCAACCCCAGCTCAGGCAGGAAACCCCATACCATTTCGGAGAAATGGCTGTCTATTTGACCCCCTTCTTCTCTGTGATGGCCACTCAAGTCCTGGATGACTGCTATCACATCACCTCTAGTTCTTCTCTTTGTTCAACTTGACCCACCTAGTACTCTCCACCATTTATTGGACGATTAAATTATGATTTAAAATAATCCTAGTTTTGCTAAGGTTACCATGTCACCATAGCGTGGGGAGTTGGGGCAGAGAGAGAAAGGAACCGGCTCAAAATCCAGCAGAAACCTCCGTGCCTGATCCCGCACTCGGACTTGGATCCAACACAGGAAGGTCCTCGACTTACGAGCACCATTGAGCCCCAACGTCTCTGTGGCTAAGTGAGACATTTCTTCAGTGAATCTTGCCCCCTTTTACAACATTTCTGGCCACCGTCGTTAAGCGAATCACCGCCATTGTTAAGTCGTTAAGTGGAATCTGGTTTCCTCCTTCAATTTGCTTTGTCGGAAGGTCACAAAAGGGCGTGACTCCGGGGCACCGCAACCCTCCTAAATACGAGCCAGGTGCCAAATGTCTGAATTTTCATCACGTGCAAACGGGGATCCTGAGATGGTCGTAAGTGCGAAACATGGTCGTAAATCCCTTTTTTCAGGGCTGTTGTCATTGCGAAAGGTCCCTAAATCAAACGGTCGTTAAGCCGAGGACTTACAGTAGTTTAAACTGCTGGGTAAACTCTGAGCCCTGACTTTCTGCCCACGGTTTAACGGGAGTTTATCCTGGCTCCGAGCTTCTTAAATCTTGGACAGGAATCCATCTGGTTTTTTCATTCCCCGTCCAAAATAACTGCTGCGTTTTTGACCCTGGTTTGTCACCCTCCAGAATTTCAGGATCCAAGAACATAAAACAGATGTGGAATGTCAACATCGGCATGACTTCCCACCACCGAGTGACTTTCGGAAGACTCTGTTCGAGGCTTTGGATTGTGTGAGATTGTTGACCAAGCGGAATTCCTTCCCTTATGCATTCCTATGTTTGGCAGTAAAGACACATAAACACATACACACAAGAGAGGGAGGGAGGGAGGGGAAGGGAGAGAGAGAAAGGGAGAGAGGGGGGGAGAGAGAGGAGGAAGAGAGAGGAGGGAGGGAGGGAAAGGGAAAGGAGGAGGGAGGGGAAAGGGAGAGGAAGAGGGAGAGAGAGGGAAGGGAAAGGAAGAGAGGGAGAGGAAAGAGAGAGGGAGGGAGAGGGAAAGAGGGAGAGAGGGAAAGAGGGAGGGAGGAGGGGAAAGGGAGGGAGAGGGAAAGGGGAGAGAGGGGGAGAGGGAAAGATAGAGGACGGAGTGAGGGAGAGGAAAAGGGGGAGAGAGAGAGGGAGGGAGGGAGGAAGAGAGGGAAAGGGTGAGAGAGGGAGGGAGAGAGAGAGGGAAAGAGAGGGAGGGAGAAATAGGGGGAGAGGGAAAGATATAGGAGGGAGGGGAGGGAGATGAAAAGGGGGAGAGAGAGGGAGGGAGGGAGGAAGAGAGGGAAAGAGAGAGGGAGGGAGAGTGAGAGGGAGGGAGAGGGGGAGAGGGAAAGATAGAGGAGGGAGGAGAGGAAAAGGAGGAGAGAGAGAGGGAGGGAGGAAGATAGGGAAAGGGGAGAGAGGGAGGAGAGAGAGAGGGAGGGAGAGTGGGAGGGAAAGAGGGGAGAGAGGGAAAGAGGGAGAGAGATCAGGAAGGAGGGAGGGAGGAGAGAGAGAGAGGGAAATAGGGAGAGAAAGAGGGAGGGAGGGAGGGAGGAGGAGAGAGACAGAGGGAAAGAGACAAGGAGAGAGAGCGGGAAGGAGGGAGGGAGAGAGAGAGAGAGATTGCTCATCACATATTTAATAGCTTGTTCCTTCTGTCACAGTAAACTATTGCAATTTGGTGACCATGTCTTGAGATTCTTTTGGGAGGTACATCCCTAAAAGATTTGGCTTCTCATTCCTGGTCTTGTTCTGCATCGCCGAAAGGAGTTTATGGGTGTGGTGCGTAGCTTGAAGGAAGCATGGACCGAGGAATAACAGAATAACGGAAGTCACCTTGGAGGTCTTCTACTCCAGCCTCCCTGCTCAAGGAGGAGACCCTATATACCATTTCGGACAAATGGCTGTCCAGTCTCTTCTTAAAAACTTCCAGTGTTGGAGCATTCACAACTTCTGGAGGCAGGTGGTTCCACTGGTTAATTCTTCTAACTGTCAGGAAGTTTCTCCTTAGTTCTAGGTTGCTTCATTCTTTGTTAGTTTCCATCCGTTGCTTCTTGTCCTGCCTTCAGGCGCTTTGGAGAATAGCTTGACTCCCTCTTCTTTGGGCAGCCCCTGAGATACTGGAAGGCTGCTATCATGTCCCCCCTCATCCTTCTCTTCATTGAACTGGACATCCCCAATTCCAGCAACCGTTCCTTATATGTTTTAGCCTCCAGTCCCCTAATCATCTTTGTTGCTCTTCTCTGTACTCTTTCCAGAGTCTCAGCGTCTTTTTTACATCGCGGTGACCAAAATCGGATGCCAAGTGTGGCGTTACTAAGGGTTCTGCAAAGCGGTGCTCCTCCTCCGCGCGACATCCCAACTAACAAGGGCTCTTGCAAAATGCAAACTTACAACAGACAAACGCAGCCGGGTGGGTACATGAGGTAGAACAAAGCTGTGTATATATATATTTTTTTTCCTCCTTGCAAAACACAAGGAGACAACGTTGACAGATGAGAGATCCGGGACACGTTGAAATGAGACATTTCATCCCTGGGCACCTAGTTAAATGGAGTTCTCACCCCCCCCACACACACACACACACAAGACATAAAGAGGACTGCCAACTTGGTAAGCTTACAAGAGGGATGCGATAGACACTAAATGCACAACAGACACAGCCAACCCGGATGGCGTGTCTCTGTCACTGCGTGTTGCCCAAAAGAGGAACAAGATCTGGCTACTCAACCTGTTATTGGTGTGCTAATGTTCCTTGAGATCACTTGGCTGGTTGTGTTGCCCACAGATTAGATAAGGACATTCTCATCCTTCCCAATCTTCTGCTGTGTCTTTTCGCTTCTCAGTGTAGTAGGTCCCCTAAAGATCAAGGAGCAAACTGAGGTTAAATTTATGTCGGGTCTGAACGCCTCAGCTGTTCTTAGGAAAATCAACCCGATCATAACCCAAAGTCATAGGGGATCTTTTCTCTCACTTCCTCGCCTTCTACCTTCCGTCTTTCTCCTTTTTCCCCCTCCATCCCTTTTCTTTCTCCATCCCTTCTCCTTCTCCACTTTCACCTCCTATTTCTCCTTCTCCTCTCTTCTTTCTCCTTCCCCTCCTTCTCTCCTTTCTCTTCTTCCTCCTTCTCCCCTTTTTCCTCCTCTTCCACTTTCATCTGCTCTTCTCCTTCTCCACCTCATCCCTTCTCCTTTCTCTTCTTTTCCTCCTCCTCCTCCTTCATCACCACCACTTCCTCCTCCTCTCCTGCTCCCATTCTCCTTCTCCTCTTCTCCTTCACCTCATCCCTTCTCCTTTTTCTTCTCTTCATCCTCCTCCTCTTCCTCCACCACCACCACTTCCTGCTCCTCTCCTCCTCCCATTCTGCTCCTTCTCCCCCTTCTCCTTCTCCTCCTTCTCTTCTCATTCACCTCATCCTTCTCCTTTTTCTTCTCTTCCTCCTCCTCCTCTTCCTCCACCACCACTTCCTGCTCCTCTCCTCCTCCCATTCTGCTCCTTTTCCTCCTTCTCCTTCTCCTCCTTCTCTTCTCCTTCACCTCATCCCTTCTCCTTTTTCTTCTCTTCCTCCTCCTTCTCTTCCTCCACCACCACCAATTCCTGCTCCTCTCCTCCTCCCATTCTGCTCCTTCTCCTCCTTCTTCTCCTTCTTCTCCTCCTTCACCTCATCCCTTCTCCTTTTTCTTCTCCTTCTCCTCCTCTTTCTCCTCATCCTTCTCCTCCTCTCCTCCTCCATTATCCTCCTCCTCCTCCTCCTTGCAGCCAAAGTCCATTTTTTAATTTTTTTATTAAAGCAATCAACCTTAAACATAAGATCATATTAAGAAGCAATCATCATAGAACATAAAATACAACAGTAAGTATTAGTCTTTGTAAGCGTTTGATTTGGTAAACATTCCTCACTCCTCACGTCAAGCCTCAACTATACGCCTGATACATTTTATTTGATTGGTGTTTCTCTTCTATATAGTCTATCCACTGTTTCCAGTCTATAAGTCCATTTTATCCAACACCTCCACTACACACAAACACAGACCATTCAACTGATCTTTCTGCTCCTGTGGACTTCACACAGCCTTCCCTCTGAGCTGTCTTTCCACCTTTAATCCGTGGGTCGCATGTTTTAATAAAGGCTCTGCTTTCATCTTTGTTTGGATAACCTCATTGAGCGTGTAATTGCTCGCCTCTCTTTGCCTGTGCAAATTGGCCCAACTGTATGATGGAAGCCTCTTTGCCCTGGAGAATTACATCCCATTGAATTCAGTTTTCCCACCCCGCTGCTGAAGGGATTGTCTTGGCAGACGCCACAAAGCAAGGAACAAAATGAATCCACTGTCTCAAAGGCCAGAGTAAATATCCGGAATATTTAAAACTTCCTTCCTTGGGGAAAAAATAGCTTTGTTGCTGTTCTTCTTCTTCTTCCCCTTTTCCTCCTCCTCCTCCTCCTCCTCCTCCTCCTCCTCCTTCTTCTCCTTCTCCTTCTTCTTCTCCTTCCCCTATTCTCCTCCTTCTTCTCCTTCTCCTATTCCTCCTCCTCCTCCTTCTTCTTTTTCTTCCTCTTCCTCTTTCTCCTTTGTCTCCTCCTCCTCCTTCTTTTTCTTCTTCTTCTCCTCCTCAGCCTCCTTCCCCTATTCCTCCTCCTCCTCCTTCTTCTTCTTCTTCTTCTCCTTCTCCTTCTCTTATTCCTCCTCCTCCTTCTTCTTTTTCTTCTTCTTCTTCCTCTTCCTCTTCCTCTTCTTCCTCTTCCTCTTTCTCCTTTGTCTCCTCCTCCTCCTCCTCCTCCTCTCCACAATCCCCACTCTCTTCTAACACTGATGATGTTACCTAATTGGGTAATGAAGTGTCTGCAAGGAAACAAACTAGCTCACAGAGCCTCAAACTTCTCACAGTCCTCCTCCTCCTCCTCCTCCTCCTCCTCCTCTTCCTCCTCCTCCTCCTCCTCCTCCTCCTCCTCCTCCTCCTTTTTAGTCCAGCCCTTGTTTCTATCCTGACCCATATAACAGAAGGAAATTTTCTTGCAGATTTTCTGTGTAAATGCCCGCCTGCCTTCTCCTCTTTTTTTTCACCTCCTCACCCGAGAAACTTGGAAAGGACAATAAAGGGAGAATTCTCTGCCAAAAAGCTGCAAAAAAGGAACAAAAATCTCATCAATTGGATGCACCGGATACTAACACTTCATTGGCAGTCCTACTCACACTTTACTAGTTGGTCAACCGGCCTGCAATTTTGGAGGGCACTGTTGGCTATTTTCCACCCGTCTGAACTGAAGCCAAAAAAACCCGGCCTCTTTGACTTGTATGGAAAAACATGTTTACTTGGCAGCTGTAAGACTTGCGGGCTTCAATTCCCAGAATTCCTCAGCCAGCCATTCCTCAGTCCCTAGATAACGGCTTGGCCAAAGAAGAAGACGTGTAATTAAAGCGCAAATAAAATCTTTGTGCAGAGTCATTCAGATGTAAGATGTCAGCGCTGCTAACATCGGATGGTTTTGCATTGACAACAGAGGGAAGTGCAGCCATCTTTTACCTTTTGCTTTTAGACTTAGATGATGCTGGGAGGGGTGGGGATGTGAATGAGAGTCCAGCTAAAGATAACAACACTAAACCTAGCGTGAGAATCAAGGTTATTGTAACCAGAGCTGATAAGGAATTGGTGGGGCTGGAGAACGGGAGAGGAAGCCCGGGCTTCAAGCTAATTGGGGTATGTGATTTATGACTGTTAATTGGAGGATGTGCTTTGCTACTAGGTGCCCAGGGGAGGGGAATTCAGTTTTGGGCTTCAATTATGCAGTGCCGATATTATGCTACTCAAAATAAAGATTCTTTAAGGTAAAACAATGCCTCGAAGTTCTTTTGAAGAGTTTCATCTGTCGGAACCATGACATAAGAATTAGAAGCCCACCCAACTGCAGATTGAGTAGGGGCTGGGCAGACCTGTCTCAAGAAATTATAACTCAGGTGCCACCACAGACGAGGCCCCATCTAGGCCAAGAAAGTTGACACCGATTGTCCTCAACTTACCACTCTTCGTTTAGTGACCAAAGTTACCGCAACATTAAAAAAAAGTGACTAATGACCATTTTCAAGACTTACGACCGTTGCAGCGTCCCCATGGCCACGTGATCAAAATTCAGAAACTCAGCAACCGACTCATTATTTATGATGGTTGCATTGCCCCGGAGTCATGTGATCCCCTTTTGAGACCTTAACGGAATAGTGTCAACGCTGCTAACATCGGATGTTTTGCATTTACAAAAGATGGAAATGTAGCCATCTTTTTCCCCTTTCACTTTTAGAATTAGATGATGCTGGGGGAGGGGAGATGTGAATGAGAGTTCATCTAGAGATAACAACACTAAACCTAGCTGAGAATCAAGGTTATTCTAACCAGAGCTGATAAGAATTGGGGCTGGAGAACTGGAGATGAAGCCCATGCTTCAAGCTAATTAGGGAATGTGATTTATAACTGTTAATTATAACAAGACGGAGTGGCTATGGGTTCTGCCTCCCAAGGACAATTCCATCTGTCCATCCATCACTCTGGGTGGGGAAGTTTTATCCCCGTCGGAGAGGGTTCGCAACTTGGGTGTCCTCCTCGATCCACAGCTAAGTTTAGAATACTATCTTTCGGCTGTGGCGAGGGGGGCATTTGCCCAGGTTCGCCTGGTGCGTCAGTTGCGGCCCTATTTGGACTGGGAGTCACTCCTCACAGTCACCCATGCCCTTGTCACCTCGAGATTCGACTACTGTAATGCTCTCTACATGGGGCAATCTTTGAAGAATGACCAGTTAGGGCACATAGGGTTGGCCTCCTACAGGTCCCGTCTGTTAGACAGTGCTGTTTGGTGAGACCTAGGGTTAGGGCCCTCTCTGTTGCTGCCCCAGCCCTCTGGAACCAACTTCCCTCAGAGATTCGTACTGCTTCCTCCCTCCTAGCTTTCCGGAAACTTTTAAAAACACATCTATGCAGACAGGTTTGGGGCGTGTGAGCTGTGCTCTGCCCCTGGGCCTTTGATTGGGATTGTATGTTGTATGAGTGGGTATAGTTTATAGTTTTATATTGTACTACTATTTTAAATGATTTATATATTTTTCTACTTGTATTTCTGTTGTGAGCCGCCCTGAGTCTGGGGAGAAGGGCGGCATATAAGTCTAAATAAATAAATAAATAAATAAATAAATAAATAAATAAATAAATAAATAAATAAATAAATAAATAAATAAATAAATAAATAAATAAATAAATAAATAAATAAATAAATAATTGGAGGAGGGAATTGTGCTTTGATACTATGTGCCCAGGGGAGGGGAATTCCGTGTTGTTGTTTTTTGCTTCGATTAGGTAAGTGCCGATCTTATGCTACTCGAATCAAAGATTCCTTAAGGTAAACAATGCCTCAAAGTTCTTTTGAAGAGTTTCATCTGTCAGAACCATGACATGTAGCAGAGTTGGAAGGGTCCCTGAAGGTCTTCTAGTCCAAACCCCCCTGCTCAGGCAGGAAACCCTTTACCATTTCAGACAAAGGTCTTGTCCAATCTCTTCTTTAAAAACGTCCGGTTTTGGAGCACCCACCACTTCTAGAGGCAAGTCGTTCCACTGGTTAATTGTTCTCATTGTCCAGGCTGGAACAATTCACAGCCTTGTAAAACTCAATTCGCTTAACAAACTGTATTGCTATTTTCCAAAGGGAAGACAAGAAACAGCAGATGGAAGCTAACTGAGGAGAGAAGCAACCTGGAACTAAGGAGAAACTTTCTAACAGTGAGGACAATTAACCAGCTTGCCTCCAAAAGTTGTGGGTGCTCGATCACTGGAGGTTCTTAAGGAGAGACCGGATATTCACTTATCTGAAATGGTATAGGGTCTCCTGCCTGAGCAGGGGGCTGGACTAGATGGCCTCCAAGGTCCCTTCCAGCTCTGACTGACTGACTAACTTAACAACTTTCCCAGAATTCTTTGCTACCCATGACTAAGCCGGTTGGGGATTCTGGGAGTTGAAGTCTTGGCAGACACTGAGAAGATCTTCCTGCTTAAATCCTTTTTAATCCCTGGAGATCTCAGATAATCAGTCTTGGAAGACAAATTGTGCTTTACCAGGGGGCTAATACGTTGAGTTTTGTTAATAGACTCAGTTGTGGAAAATAATTCTCCTAGGAGAATTATGGGGATAAGGCCACACTTGGAATACTGCATCCAGTTTTGGTCACCGTGATGTAAAAAAGATGTTGAGACTCTAGAAAGAGTGCAGAGAAGAGCAACAAAGATGATTAGGGGACTGGAGGCTAAAGCATATAAGGAACAGCTGCTGGAATTGGGAATGTCTAGTTTAATGAAGAGAAGGACGAGGGGGGACAGGATAGCAGTCTTCCAGTATCTCAGGGGCTGCCCCAAAGAAGAGGGAGTCAAGCTATTCTCCAAAGCGCCTGAAGGCAGGACAAAAAACAACAGAAGGAAACTAATCAAGGAGAGAAGCAACCTAGAACTAAGGAGAAACTTCCTGGCAGTTAGAAGAATTAACCAGTGGAACAACCTGCCTCCAGAAGCGGTGAATGCTCCAACACTGGAAGTTTTTAAGAAGAGACTGGACAGTCCTTTGTCCGAAATGGTATAGGGTTTCCTGCCTGAGCAGCGGTTTGGACTAGATGACCTCCAAGGTCCCTTCCAACTTTACTATTATTATTATTATTATTATTATTATTATTAAGTCCTTGTTAATTACGATTATAAAGGCAATTTTGCCGCATCAGCTTCCCTTTTTTTGGACAGGGAAATCAGTATATTTATTTGTGAGCTGATGATTTTTATGCCCTGTGTTTTTCATGCTCATAATTTTTGAAGATGCGTTTAAAAAAGAGGGTTGGTTTTTTTTTTGGCAGGTTGTAAACAAGAAAGAGAGAGGGGGAAAAAAGGAGGATTCTTTGTAAAAGTTTTTCCATACATACAATAATAATTTTTCAACCAGTGTGCTGTCTGAGTTTACATTCACTAATACATATTTAATTCCTGATCCTTTATTCTTTCCTCTAGCCATCGATAAAATAAGTCGCACGTTTGATAATATTCTGTTTGTTCTTTTTCTTTCAGTCCCATAGTCAGTCTGTCCATCTCTGCACATTCTAGTGTTTTTTTATTATTATTTCTTCATCTGACGGAATTCCTTCATTTTTCCAATGTTGCGCAAATATAATTCTTGCCGCTGTTGTAACATGCAAAATCAAATATGGGCTTTGTTTATTAGTCTTTTCTGGCATTATACCTAATAAAAAAAAAGTTCAGGTTTAAAATCTACGTGTTCTCCCAACATCTTTTCTAGCCAAGCATGTATCTTTTTCCAATAATTCTTTACTTTATCACATGTCCACCAAACATGATAATACGTGCCTGACTTATGTTTACATTGCCAACCTCTACCTGATATATTTTTAAACATTTTTGCTAATCTTGCTGGTGGCAAGGGCCCTCTATAGAACATTTTATATTAATTTTCTTTATAAAAAGTTGACATTGTCAGCTTATAATTTCTTTCCCATAAGTTTTGCCATTTTTCTAATTCTGTATTGTACCCAATATTTTTCGCCCATCTTATCATTGTTTCTTTAACTTGTTCGCTTTCCAAAGGAGAATTCTTATCGTGAATGCAAGGAGCAAATTAAAAAAGGGCCGTTAACTGTCAGAGAAAAAAAAACCTTCATGGAGCTGGGTGCAGCAAAGAAATGAATGCTGTTAATTTTAAGGTTACGGAGTAACTGCTGCTTTACATGTCATTTGCGCTTAAGCAAGTTTCTTTTTTCTCTCTCTCTCTTCGATATTTGTATGTTTGTGTGTACATTTGTTGAATGAATGGTTCAGTGTATGTTTGTGTGTACATTTGTTGAATGAATGGTTTCTTAATTTAGGGGTTTTCTTTTTTATATATGTATTTTTATATATGTATTATGTAGTATTTAATATTAGATTTCTATTTATGATGTGAGCTGCCCTGAGTTCCCGGAATAGGGCAGCATAGAAATTTAATTAATAATAATAATAATAATAATAATAATAATAATAATAATAATAATAATAATAATAATAATAATAAGTTAGATCTTTAGAAAAGCTGTTTTGTTGCTTATTATTATTATTATTATTATTATTATTATTATTATTATTATTATTATTATTATAGACTTTTATACCGCCCCTCTCCCGTAGGACTCGGGGCGGTTTACAGCCAAATTTTTAAAAATTCATTTTTTAATTTCATTTTTTAATTTCATCCTTCCTAGCTGGCTTCTCTGACACGCAAATTCAATGGGGGAAGGTATATTTGTTTAACGACCGTCATGATTCTGCAGGGATTCGCCTTGGCAAAAAAAAAAAAGTCCTCAAATCAGGTGTGATTCACTTAACCACCGCTTAACAATAGCAATTCTGGTCATACAACGAGGACTACCTTTTTTTCCTGAGTGACCATGTTGGTCAAGGCAGTTATTTTGTAAATAAAAGGCGCCAGGGGGTATCAAAATCCTGAAATTGTCCGGCAGGAGGAACGTGATGCTTAAAAATCCAGATGCAGGTAGACGGTAATTGAGCCCAACGTTTATGTTGCTAAGTGAAACAGTTCTTCAGTGCCCCATTTTACGACCTTTCTTGTCACCATTGTAAAAGGCATCACTGCAGTTGTGACGTTAGTAACATGGTTGTTAAGTGAATCTGGCTTCCCCATCGGCTTTGCTTGTCAGAAGGTCGCAAATGGGGATCACGTGACACTGCAACCGTCATAAATATGAATCAGTGGCCAAGCATTTGATCCCACGATCCTGAGGGTGCTGCAGTAGTCGTCAGTGTGTAAAACAGTCATAAGCCACTTTTTTCACTGGCTTCTGTTGAAGGAAAAATCTTCATCAGGGTCCAGTCCAAGCCGGGAATAAACAACATGGCGACTGCTTTAGAAAGAAGGTTGCAGTTTTTTGGAGAGGAGAGGCAGACAGAGAGATGGCTCTGGAAGAAAGGAAGAGAGAGCACATGTGGGGAGTGGGGTTTTATACCCTCTGGAGCCTTTTGTTTGGAGTTGTTCCTGTGGCATGAACTTTGACCTGAGTCTGAGTGTGCCCTTTGGTATCTGGGGGTTAATCCTATTATGTCCTGTCTTAGAATTTGGGTGGGGTGTGTAGATTTTTGGTGTCTTTGTCTTCTTAATCTTCTAGCTTCAACCTTCCTGGATTATTTACATCTGCATTTCTACAGAGCTGGTTTCTGCTTGGGGGGGAGGGAGACTTGGGGCTATTAACACAAACTGGGCATGCTTTTCTGCCTCTTTAAGATCCTTTGAGGACATATATTTTTCTGCCCTTGTAATATTTCCTTCTCTGGGGGGGGCCTGACTTCCCACACTTCGTAACTTCAAATGGTTATGAAACAAATGGTTGTAAATTGAGACCCACCGGTAAATACAGCTTTCTAGATTTCTCTTTTTTCCCTTGTTTTTCCTTCCCCAACTTCTTCTACCTTTTAATCATGTCTCATTACTTTTTTTTATTATTTCTTCTTGGAAAAGAGCCAAATTGTCCTAGCGGCATGCAGAGAGGGAATATGATCCCAACAGAGTGTGCCAGTTCGTTTGCGGACTAAAACAGCACAACCAGCAAATCCATTTTGACGCTTAATTATATCGAAATGGTTGTTTTTTTGTTTTTAGTTTAGAATAGACTAGAGCTGGAAGGGACCTTGGAGGTCTTCTAGTCCAGCCCCCTGCTGAAGCAGGAGAACCTACACTATCTCAGACAGGTGAATGTCCAGTCTCTTTTTTAAAATTTCCATTGATGGGGTGCCCACAGTTTCTGGAGGCAAGCTGTTCCACTGGTTGATTGTCCTCACTGTTAAGAAGTTTCTCCTTAGTTCTAGGTTGCTTCTCTCTTTGATCGGTTTCCATCCGTTGCTTCTTGTCCTGCCTTCAGGGGCTTTGGAGAATAGCTTGACTCCCTCTTCTTTGGGGCAGCCCCTGAGATATTGGAAGACTGCTATCCTGTCCCCCCTCGTCCTTCTCTTCGTTAAACTAGACATCTCCAATTCCTGCAACCATTCTTCATATCTTTTATCCTCCAGTCCCCTGATCATCTTTGCTGCTCTTCTCTGCACTCTTTCTAGAGTCTCAACATCTTTTTTACATCGTGATGGTCAAAACTGGATGCAGTATGAAAGAACCTCACAGTCAAAAATTGGAGAAAAGAGAAAATTTCTCCAATAAAGCAATTCCTTCCCCCATTTTAGAACATAGAATATGGGAATAAGTATGTAATTTTGCAAGTTTGGGGCATGCTAGTTTTCTGATTCTTTTTTTTTTAAATCAGTTTTAGTTTAGTTTAGTTTAGTTTAGTTTAGTTTAGTTTAGCTTAGCTTAGCTTAGCTTAGCTTAGCCTAGCCTAGCCTAGCCTAGCCTAGCTTAGCTTTAGCTTAGCTTAGCTTAGCTTAGCTTAGCTTAGCTTTAGTTTAGTTTAGTTTAGTTTAGTTTAGTTTAGTTTAGTTTAGTTTAGTTTAGTTTAGTTTAGTTTAGTTTAGTTTAGTTTAGTTTAGTTTAGTTTAGTTTAGTTTAGTTTAGTTTAGTTTAGTTTAGTTTAGTACTGGATTTCAAAAGAAAATCTCACTCTCTTCTTCTAACTCCAAGGATATTTCCATGCAGTTTTCCTGATATTTCTAGACAAACAGGTTGCTAATGTCTTTTTAAAGTTGTTGTTTTTTAAAAAAAAATATCTCAGTTTAGCTGGCAGTTTCAGGGTTTCCTACAATTTTCCCATCAAAGTCCTTACGAAATCTAAAACTGCTTTGCCTGCTTTTGTTTTTTTTTTAATCTCTGTTGAGGTCAGTTAGATGCTCCCTGTAGTTTTTTGGGTGACAAAATGAAAAGGATTAACCCTTGCCTTTTTTTTCCCCAGGATGTTTTTCCCGATCTACGATAAAGGGGGGGGGAGAGAGATTTATGGCAGATGCGCAATAAAGAAACAAAAGACCATGTCAAAAGTGGTTCTGAGAATATCCAGAGAAGAAATGCCTTTGCAAAACAATTTTTGAAATGTTGCGTAGCTGCAGCCTGAAGCTTGGAACGGATTAAAGTTGTTTTTTTTCTCCTTTTCCCCACCAGAGATCGGTGCGTGAGTCACGTTCCCAAGGATCTGTATAAATTGGGCCCGTGTTTCTCAACCCTGACAACTTTCAGACGTGTGGACTTCAACTCCTAAAATTCCCCAGCCAGCAAGCCTGGGTGACAGCTTGGTGGCAATCAAAAACACAGCTCTGTCCCTCTTCTCACAACAGGCTTAACCTCATCAGTCAGGCCTCAAAATTGTTCTGAACACATACAGATAGTCCTCGACTTTACGGTTGCAATTGGGCCCACAATTCCTGTTACTAAGCGAGACCATTGACAGGTGAGTTCTATCCCAGTTTACGAACTTTCTCACCACAGCTGTTGTGACTCACTGCAGTCGTTAAGCGAGCAACACGGGTTGTTAAGTGAATCTGGACTTTGCTTGTCCAAAGGTCACAAAAGGGGATCGCGTGACCCACCAGGACACGGCGACCATCATAAATACGAGTCGGTGGCCAAGCGTCTGAATTTCGATCACCTGACCGTGGGGAACGCTGCAACGGTCGTCGGTGTGAGGACTGGTCGTAGGTCACAGTGCTGTTGTAACTTGGAACAGTCGCTAAACTGTTGTAAGTCGGGGATTATCTGTACTAAGACTAAGTAAGAGAAAGGCTAGGAGGATTCAAGAGCCCTTGGGTCCTTCTTCCAGAACATTCTGCATTCTCAGGACCTAAAAGTCCACCCGTCCTGGCCAAGAAGTCAACAGTCGGGTCAACTTCACCACTGATGTTTGGGAGATGCTCCCTACTCCCACGTTTTATCAATAGAGAGGCTTGCTTTTCCAGCCACTCTCTCTCTTCAACTCTTTTGTTTTTTGGGAGGACTGAAACAATGTCCTGTGGGAAGAATCCAGAGAAAGATGTCAACGCTGCTAACATCGGATGTTTTTGCTTTGACAACAGTTGGAGAGGCAACCATTTTCTTCTTACGTTTTACTTTTAGAGTTTAGAGTTTAGAGTTAGATAATGCTGGGGGGGGGAGGAATGTGCATGAGAGTTTAGCTAGACATAACAATACTGGACCTAGTGTGTGAACCAAGGTTACTGAAATAAGAGATGATAAGAATTGGCGGGTTGGAGAACTGGAGGGAAAGCCTGCATTTCAAGCTAATTGGGGAATGTGATTTATGACTGTTGATTGGAGGGGGATAATTGTGCTTTGATACCCGTAGGTGTTCAGGGGAGAGGAATCGAGTTTTTGGCTTCGACTGTGTTAGTGCCGACGCTATGCTTCTCAAATAAAGATTCTTTAAGGTAAACAATGCGTCGAAGTTCTTCGAAGATTTTCATCTGTCGGAACCATGACAAAAGAAATATTTTGGGAAATATTAAAAAGGCAGAATATATTTCCCCAAAGAGTTTTAAAGGCAGAAACTAACACACACACATACCAAGTCTCTCTGCCCCAGACAGAAACCAGGTCTGCAGAAATGCAGATGTGATAAACTTGTCAAAAAGATTGAAGTCAGGAAACTGGGATTAGGAAGAAAGATCCCTAGAATCAACAATCCCTCACACCAAAAATCTGAGAGTCATCAGCCACAGCCCCAGGGAAGCAGGATATGACTTTGGGACATAATAGGATTAACCCACCACCATCAGAATACCAGAAAGGCACACTCAGACTCAGGTCAAAGTTCATGCCACAGGAACAACTTCAAACACAAAAGCCCAAGAAGGTATAAAAACCCACCACTCCCAGCTACATGTGGTCAGTTTTCCCAGAGTCATCTTTCCGTCTGGCTCTCATCTTCAATAAACTGCAACCTTCTTTCTAAAGCAGTCTCCATTTTGATTATTCCCAGCTTGGACTGGACCCCGATGAAGTTTTTTTCTTTCAACAGTCCCTAAATCAGCTAGAAAACCATAGATAATTATAGGATCATAGAGCTGGAAGGGGTCTTGGTGGTTCTAGTCCAATTCCTACCCAAGACGAGTCCTTATATAGTCCTCAACTTACGACCACAATGGAGCCTAACATTTCTGTTGCTAAGTGAGACGTTGGTTAAGTGGCTTTTACCTCATTTTACCACTTTGCATGCCACGGTTGTTAAAGGAATCACTTTGCAGTTGTTAAATGAGTAACACGGTTATTAAGTGAATCTGGCTTCCCCCCCCCATTGGCTTTGCTGGTCAGAAGGTCGAAAAATGGGATCACGTGATCCTGGGACGCTGCGAACATCATAAATATGAATCCGTTGCCAAGCATCTGAACTTTGATCACGTGACCATGGGGACGCTGCAACTGTCATAAGTGTGAGGATAGGTCACAGTGCTGCTGGAACTTTGAATCTTATTTCATTAATCTTCTATTATATAATTTAAGCCTGGCCCATAACCAAAACAAAATGAGAACAATTAACCAGTGGAACAACCTGCCTCCAGAAGCGGTGAATGCTCCATCACTGGAGGTTTTTAAGAAGAGACTGGACAGCCATTTGTCTGAAATGGTACAGGGTCTTCTGCTTGCGCAGGGGGCTGGACTAGAAGACCTCCAAGCTCCCTTCCAACTGTTATTCTCTGTTCCGTGTTGACTAACCCTTGCTCCACATTGCCAGCTCACTCCACCCTAGCCAGCATTTTGGATTGCCAGCATGCCTTGCTCAGGCTTATGTTTATTATCAAGCTTAATAAATGACACACAACCTTAGCTGGATCCGACCCGTTGGCTTCTAACATGGCTTGTTTTCATCTTGCATGGCGCTGTCTAGACATTGTTGGCATATGGCTGATTGTTTTCCCATGTGTATTTATTTTGGGTGATGCCAGCGAAAATAGAAGTGATTACCTTGGTATCCAAACAAGGCGAAAATGTGCAAATCCAGGGCTCATAGCAAGCCTGGAAAATATTAACTTGGATTGTAGCCCTGGAAGAGATTAAAAGACATGGAGGCTTGATCAGGGGACAGTTTTCAAACATGGCTACCCGGGGTGAGCGGAGTTGTCCTGCTTGCTAATCTTGGCCACAAACAGACTGGATGACCCAGGCAGTCTTCACCTCACTCCCATCTCTCCTCATGGTTCCTGATGGAAACATTCAGCTTTAGCATCTCATGTGTGAGTTCCACCATATTGTTTCTCGACCTTGGCAACTTTAAGACGTGTGGACTTCATTTTCCCAGAATTCCCCCGCCCACCATGCTTCGGTCCATCCACTTTGGCTGCCACGATATAAAAAAGATGTTGAGACTCTGGAAAGAGTACAGAGAAGAGCAATAAAGATGATTAGGGGACTGGAGGCTAAACCATATAAGGAACGGTGGCTGGAATTGGGTAGGTCTAGTTCAGAGGTAGGCAACCTTGGCTCTTTTATGACTACTGGACTTCAACTCCCAGAATTCCTGAGCCAGCATGACTCAGCTTGGAAACCTCTCCCTTTCCCCTCAGCGTGGCTGGCTCAGGGATTCTGGGAGTTGAAGTCCACGAGTCATAAAAGAGCCAAGGTTGCTTACCTCTGGCCTAGGCCTAGGCCACTTTATGACTCGTGGACTTCAACTCCCAGAATTCCTGAGCCAGCATGACTCAGCTTGGAAACCTCTCCCTTTCCCCTCAGCGTGGCTGGCTCAGGGATTCTGGGAGTTGAAGTCCACGAGTCATAAAAGAGCCAAGGTTGCCTACCTCTGCCCTAGGCCTAGGCCACTTTATGACTCGTGGACTTCAACTCCCAGAATTCCTGAGCCAGCATGACTCAGCTTGGAAACCTCTCCCTTTCCCCTCAGCGTGGCTGGCTCAGGGATTCTGGGAGTTGAAGTCCGCGAGTCATAAAAGAGCCAAGGTTGCCTACCCCTGGTCTAGTTTAATGAAGAGAAGGACAAGGGAGGACATGATAGCAGTCTTCCAGTATCTCAGGGGCTGCCCCAAAGAAGAGGGAGTCAAGCTATTCTCCAAAGCGCCTGAAGGCAGGACAAGAAGCAACAGATGGAAACTCACCAAGGAGAGAAGCAACCTAGAACTAAGGAGAAATTTAATGGTGATGATGTTGGAAGGTACCTTGGAGGTCATCTAGACCAACCCCCTGCTCAGACAGGATGACTGAGAATCTCCATAGACATGTAGCTGCTTTCCAACGTAGCTTTGGCCTCTCCAGGTCCCCTTTGACTCCTGATAATCCTTTCGTTGAAAATCCGAAGCTGGAGAACATTTTAGAAACAGCAGTCGCTGCAATTAAGGTGGCCGATGGTTGATGGTTCAACGTCTCCAGGGGCCGCTTATATCGGCTTCAGGATGGCGCATGGCGGGATGTTATTGTCACTTCTGCTTGCACCGATGCTGCCCTCCTGGGGAGCTTGCTAAAGGGCGAGGTATAAATAGAATTAAGCAAACAGAAAATCAAGGATGTGTGTGAAAAAACAAAACAAAACAAAAAAAAAGGCAAGGTGTCCATCAAGTCACAGCTGCCCAATGATCTTTTTATAAGAGCTCTGGTGAGAATGCAGCATTGCAGGCTGACTCTGCCCACTGGCCGCAGTTCGATCCTGACTGGTTCAAGATTGACTCAGCCTTCCAGGTCAGTAAAATGAGGACCCAGATTGTTGGGGGCAACCGGCTGACTCTGTAAACTGCTTCGAGAGGGCTGTGAAGCGGTATATAAGCCTATGTGTTATTGCTAAGTGCTAAGAAAAGAAGGGAGGGAAGGAGGGAGGGAGGGAGAGAGGGAGGGAAGGAGGGAGGGAGGGAGGGAAGGAGGGAGAGAGGGAGAGAGGGAAGGAGGGAAGGAGGGAGAGAGGGAGGGAAGGAGGGAGGGAGGGAAGGAGGGAGGGAGAGAGGGAGGGAGGGAAGGAGGGAAGGAGGGAGGGAAGGAGGGAAGGAGGGAGGGAGGGAGGGAGGAAGGAAGGAAGGAAGGAAGGAAGGAAGGAAGGAAGGAAGGAAGGAAGGAAGGAAGGAGACAGAAATGGATGAGGGAGGAGGGAGGGAGGGAGGAAGAAAGGAAGGAAGGAAGGAGACAGAAATGGATGAGGGAGGAGGGAGGGAGGAAGGAAGAAAGGAAGGAAGGAAGGAAGGAGACAGAAATGGATGAGGGAGGGAGGGAGGGAGGAAGGAGACAGAAATGGATGAGGGAGGAGGGATGGAGGAAGGAAGAAAGGAAGGAAGGAAGGAGACAGAAATGGATGAGGGAGGGAGGGAGGAAGGAAGGAGACAGAAATGGATGAGGGAGGGAGGGAGGGAGGAAGGAAGGAAGGAGACAGAAATGGAGGAGGGAGGGAGGGAGGGAGGAAGGAAGGAGACAGAAATGGAGGGAGGGAGGGAGGGAGGGAGGAAGGAAGGAAGGAAGGATGGAAGGGAGGAAGGAAGCAGACAGAAATGGAGGAGGGTGGGAGGGAGGGAGGGAGGGAGGGAGGAAGGAAGGAAGGATGGAAGGGAGGGAGGAAGGAAGGAAGGAAGGAAGGAAGGATACAGAAATGGAGGAGGGAGGGAGGGAGGGAGGAAGGAAGGAAGGAGACAGAAATGGAGGAGGGAGGGAAGGAGGGAGGAAGAAAGGAGACAGAAATGGAGGAGGGAGGGAGGGAGGAAGAAAGGAAGGAGACAGAAATGGAGGAGGGAGGGAGGGAGGGAGGAAGGAGACAGAAATGGAGGAGGGAGGGAGGAAGGAAGGAAGGAAGGAAGGAAGGAAGGGTCCTGGTGGTGCAGTGGTTAGAATGCAGTATTGCAGGCTGACTCTGCCCACTGCCAGCAGTTTGATCCTGACTGGTTCATGATTGACTCAGCCTTCCATCCTTCCGAGGTCGGGAAAATTAGGACCCAGATTGTCGGAGCCAATCGGCTGACTCTGTAAACTGCTTAGAGAGGGCTGTAAAGCGCCGTGAAGCGGTATATAAGTCTAGAGCAGACATGTCCAACACAAGGCCCAGGGGCCAGATGCGGCCCGCAAAGTGGTTTCATGTGGCCCGCGAAGCCATCCTGGAAACAGTGAGGGAACGGCCCCCGCTGCCTTGGCCCTGGCCCAGTCCGGCCGGGAACCAATGTACAATTTTGTGGTGGCCATCTATGCTGAAACGCATTCAGTCTTAGCTCCACAAGGCCGTGTGGAAACAGTGAGGAACCGGCCCCTGCCGTGTCGGCCCCGCCCCCTGAGTGCATGCTGGGGAGGGGGTCACCCTTTGTGAGGAATGAAGAAATGCACCATGCCTTGGCGCTTGCCCCGGTCCCCCCCCTTCTGCCAGAGACCCTCAGATCTGTCCCACTCCTGCCCAGGCCCCCACAGGCACCCTTGACGCGAACGATGTAGAGCTGGCCATGCCCACCCAGTAGGCCACACACCCCTGCCCCCCCAGGGCAACCGCAATGCTGATGCGGTCCTCAATGAAATTGACTTTGACACCCCTGGTCGAACGGCTATTGCTGTTGCTATGTCAGACTTTCTTCACGGACACCCCTGACCTTGCCAGCTCCATCCATTCTTCTCTGCCACGCTGCTTGAAGTACAAGCCAACTCGACATTTCAATCAAAAGTCCCCCCTAATTGTCCTCATTTTATTTCAAGGTAGTCCTAGACCAGCGGTTCTCAACCTGTCAGTCGCGACCCCATTTGGGGTCGAATGACCATTTCACGGGAGTCGCCAAACAACGCAGTCCGCCATTTTTTCTCCCCTTTTCCTTAGCTGTGCTACTCCCTCTTATTCTATCGGCTTTTGAAAGCCAATAGAATAGACTCTCTTGAACAGAATCTAATTCTATTGGCTTTCAAAAGCCAATAGGAATGGTCCAGGCTGTCTCTGCCCTGCTGAGCCCGCCAAAAGTCCCCGTCTGCAAACGGTGCTGCAAGTTGTATGCAGCGAAGGCGAGCTCTCCGGAAGTTTCCACCCCTCCCTGCTGAGCAACTACTACAAATGTAAGTAAAAGAGGGCCAGGGGTGGGAGGTGGGAGGCCGGCGGGTGCAGGGAGGGTTGCTGGTGCGCTTGGGGCCCGGCAGGTGTCTTACCTCCCTTCGCCTAGGCCAGCTGGTGGCCCAGCCGGTGGTCGCCCTGCGCCGTCGCTGCCCCTTGCCAGCTATGCCTCGGCTGGCGCAGGGGGCGGCACTACGCATGCGCGGCACTCCCGGGCAGGGAATTGTCCTCGACTTACGACCGGTTGGGAAGTCCTCGACTTACGACCGGTTGGGAAGTCCTCGACTTACGACCGGTTGGGGGTCGCGGCATTAAAAAAGTTGAGAACCACTGTCCTAGACCTACAACGGTACATTTACCGACCGTTCAAAGGACAAAGTACTGAAAAATGCGACTTGTGACCGTTTTTCCACAGCTCTGATCTTGGCAGCATCCCCAGGGCCACGTGATCAAAATTCAGAGGCTTGAAAAACCCGCTCGTACGTATGACAATTGCAGCGTCCGAGGGTCACCTGACCGTCCTTTCGTGACCTTCTGACGAGCAAAGTCAACTTTGGCAAGCCAGATTCACTCAACGTCCGTGTCATTAACTTACAGTCGTGGCCAAAATTGTGGAAACCTTTTGGGAAAAGTGTACTTTTGAGCTTGGCTGGCTAATAACCCCACTTTTTTTGAGGAACAGTACCATAAAATGACATATCGATGGAAAGATAATTTAATCAAGAACGTAATGCAACACAGTTTGTTCAATTCTCTGCACTGTATTTCTATGAAAAGTTATAGCCAAAGAACCAGAAAAAGGAAGCACAACTTGCTCAGGTGGATATCAGGTGGCTTTCCTTCCTCTAATTCAGTGGTTCTCAACCTTTTTCATGCCGCGACCCCCCAACCGGTCGTAAATCGAGGACTTCCGAACTGATCGTAAGTCGAGGACTTCCCAACCGGTTGTAAGTTGAGGACTTCCCAACTGATCGTAAGTCAAGGACTTCCCAACCAGTCGTAAGTCAAGGACTATTTCCCTGCCCGGGAGCGCTGCGCATGCGTAGTGCCGCCCCCTGCGCCAGCCGAGTCGTAGCTGGCAAGGGGCAGCGACGGCGAGGGGGGACCACAGGCTGGGCCACCAGCTGGCCCAGCCCAAGGGAGGTAAGGCACCCGCCGGGCCCCATGCGCACCAGCTGCCCTCCCTGCACCCGCCGGCCTCCCACCTCCCACCCCTGGCCCTCTTTTACTTACACTTTTAGTAGTTGCTCAGCAGGGAGGGGTGGAAACTTCCGGAGAGCTCGCCTTTGCTGCAGACAACTTGCAGCACCGTTTGCAGACTGGGACTTTTGGCGGGCTCAGCAGGGCAGAGACAGCCTGGACAATTCCTATTGGCTTTTGAAAGCCAATAGAATTAGACTCTATTCAAGAGAGTCTATTCTATTGGCTTTCAAAAGCCAATAGAATGAGAGGGAGTAGCAAAGCTAAGGAAAAGGGGGGGGAATGGCGGACTGCGTTGTTTGGCGACCCCCGTGAAAGGGTCGTTCGACCCCAAATGGGGTCGCGACCCACAGGTGGAGAACCGCTGCTCTAATTGTCGCCAATGAGCATGAGTGTTTAGAGAGCCAATCAGGTGTCATCTTGTTTTGGTCATGAGCCAATCCGATCACAGTCGGATCCAGTTATTGATGTCACATGTGGAAGCTGAGAGAACGACATTTCTTAGTTGTGTTATATGATCGTTATCAAGTTGGTTGGGGTTTTTTTGTGTTCTTTCACTTAGTGAGCTTGCAAAACGTCATAAAATTAAAGTGACAGTACAAAGAGCTACCGTTATAAAGAAATGAGAAGAAAAATGGGTGGAAACTTAACCAAAGGTGGCATTTCTACTGTGCACTTTTCCCAAAAGGTTTCCACCATTTTGGCCGCTACTGTAACTGCAACGATTCCCTTAAATAACAACTGTGGCCAGAAAAGTCGTAAAACGGGGCAAAACTCACTTAAGAACTGTCTCTTCCTTTCCAGATCCTTAGCATTTATTTATTTGTTTGTTTGTTTGTTTGTTTGTTTGTTTTGTATTGAGGGTTAGAAATGTTTGTGATTATGAAATATTGAGCATTGCTGAATTTTAGATCAACGGGGGAAATGCATTTTGCATTTGTAACTGTACTGAAGATAAGTTAGAAGTTATTCTTTATTTCTTTTCTTTTTATTCCCTTTGTACCCTCTCTTTTTTTCCTTCTGAATAATTTTTTTTTAAATTTCTTTGTGGTTTTTTTTTAATGTTTTATTTTGGGGAGAAATTTAATCCTGTATATTTTTTTAAAAAATATCATGAGAAAGGCAGGCCTAGATGAATCAAAAGTTGGAATTAAGATTGCCGGGAGAAATATCAACAACTTGGGATACGCAGATGATACCACTCTAATGGCAGAAAGTGAAGAGGAACTAAAGAGCCTCTTGATGCGGGTGAAGAAGGAGAGTGCAAAAAAATTCGCTTGAAACTCAATATTAAGAAAACCAAGATCATGGCATCCGGCCCTCTCAATTCCTGGCAAATAGATGGGGAAGAAATGGAGGTAGTGACAGATTTTGTCTACCTGGGCTTCAAGATCACCGCAGATGGGGACTGCAGCCAAGAAATTAAAAGACGCTTGCTCCTGCAGAGGAAAGCTATGGCAAATCTAGACAGCATACTGAAAAGCAGAGACATCACCCTGCCAACAAAAGTGCGTATAGTCAAGGCCATGGTTTTCCCAGTTGCAATGTATGGATGTGAAAGTTGGGCCATAAGAAAGGCTGAGCGACAAAGAATTGAGGCCTTTGAACTCTGGTGCTGGAGAAGACTCCTGCGAGTCCCCTGGACTGCAAGGTGATCCAACCGGTCAGTCCTGGAGGAGATCAACCCCGACTGCTCTTGAGAAGGCCAGATCCTGAAGTTGAAACTCAAGTCCTCTGGCCACCTCATGAGAAGGAAGGACTCCCTGGAGAAGAGCCTGATGCTGGGAAAGATGGAGGGCAAGAGAAGAAGAAGGGGACGACAGAGAATGAGGTGGCTGGATGGAGTCCCTGAAGTAGGAGGCCTGAGCTTCAATGGACTCCAGAAGATGGTAGAGGACAGGAAGGCCTGGAGGAACGTTGTCTGTGGGGTCGCAATGAGTCGGACACGACTTCGCAATTAACAACAAAAAAAATTTTAAAAAGGAAAAGAACTTTGAGCAGGTTTATTTGTTCACCACAAATGAAAGTTGCCCGAAGCAACTTGGCGATCGTAGTTAAACCGATCAGAAAGCATAAGGAAATTTCCCACCAGCTGTATAATAAACTCGCATCGATCTTTTTGTTCTTATCATGCAGGACAATCAGATTAGAGACTCTTAAATGAATTACTACAAGCGGACCATTGATCGCCTAGCTCATTGAGAAGTCAATTTGCATTTAATCTCAATAAAAAGAGACACGCGTGTTCCTCTGTTTCGGAAAAGCTGCTCCCAATCCAGCTAAGTGTTCAACTAGTTCTCAACTTATAACACTTTGTTTAGTGACAGTTCGAAGTTACAGAGGGATAGAATCAAGATCAGGTGAAGTGTTACTACCACTTTACAAGGCCTTGGTAAGGCCACACTTGGAATACGGCATCCAGTTTTGGTCACCACGATGTAAAAAAGATGCTGAGACTCTAGAAAGAGTGCAGAGAAGAGCAACAAAGATGATCAGGGGACTGGAGGCTGAAACATATAAGGAACGGCTGCTGGAATTGGATAGGTCTAGTTTAATGAAGAGAAGAAGGACGAGGGGGGACAGGATAGCAGCCTTCCAGTATCTCAGGGGCTGCCCCAAAGAAGAGGGAGTCAAGCTATTCTCCAAAGCGCCTGAAGGCAGGACAAGAAGCAACGGATGGAAACTAACCAAGGAGAGAAGCAACCTAGAACTAAGGAGAAATTTCCTGACCATTAGAACAATTAACCAGTGGAACAACCTGCCTCCAGAGGCTGTGAATGCTCCAACACTGGAAGTTTTTAAGAAGAGACTGGGCAGCCATTTGTCTGAAATGATATAGAGTTTCCTGCTTGAGCAGGGGGTTGGACTAGATAACCTCCAAGGTCTCTTCCAACTCTGTTATTCTATTCTATTCTATTCTATTCTATTCTATTCTATTCTATTCTATTCTATTCTATTCTATTCTATTCTATTCTATTCTATTCAGTAACAAGTTGAATTTATAGCTTGGATGAGAGACCACTAAGAAATCATAAGCCTGCATTCTATAGGCAGTCTAGCTTACAGCCATTTGTTTAGTGACCGTTCAGAGTTACAAGCACTGAAAAAGTGACTTTTGACCGGTCCTCATACTTATGACCGTTGCAGCATGTGATCAAAATTCAAGTGCTCGTCAACTGTATGCATCATGCAGTTGCAGCATCCCCGGGTCATGTAATCACCATCTGCAACCTTCCTAGCCAGCTTCCCATAAACAAGGTCAATCAGGGAAGCTTAAGGATCATGTGATTCACTTAACGACTGCAGTGATTTGCTTAACAACCATGGAACCATGTAGATTATGTTTTTCTCCAACAATAAATCATAATCCATGATTTGTGTTCTTGTCTTGGTAGGGGACAGGAGGGGGAAGGAGGAAGGAAGGATGGAAGGGAGGGAGGGAGGGAGGAATGAATGAAGGGAGGGAGGGAGGAAGGAGGGAGGGAGAGAGGAAGAAAGGGAGGAGAGAAGGGAGGAAGGAAGGAAGAAAGGAGAGGAAGAATGAAGGAAGGAAGGAGAGGAGAGAAGGAAAGAAGAGGAAGGAAGGAAGGAAGGAGAGGAAGGAAGGAGAGAAAGGAGGAAGGAAGGAAGAAGAGGAGGAAGGAAGGGAGAGGAAGGAGGAATAAAGGAAGGAAGGAAGGAGAGGAGGAAAGAAGGAAGGAAGGAGAGGAGGAAGGAAGAGAAGGGAGGAAGGAAGGAAGGATGGAGAGGAAGAAAGGAAGGAAGGAAGGAAGGAAGGAAGGAAGGAAGGAAGGAAGGAAGGAAGGAAAGGAGGAAGAAAGGAAGGAGAGGAGGGAGGGAGAAAGGAAGGATGGAACGGAGGGAGGGAGGAATGAAGGAAGGAAGCGAGGGAGGAAGGAAGAGAAGGGAGGAAGGAAGGAAGGATGGAGAGGAAGAAAGGAAGGAAGGAAGGAAGGAAGGAAGGAAAGGAGGAAGAAAGGAAGGAGAGGAGGGAGGGAGAAAGGAAGGATGGAACGGAGGGAGGGAGGAATGAAGGAAGGAAGCGAGGGAGGAAGGAGGGAAGGAGAGAGGAAGAAAGAAAGGAAGAGAAGGGAGGAAGGAAGGAAGAAAGGAGAGGAAAAATGAAGGAAGGAAGGAAGGAGAGGAGAGAAGGAAAGAAGGAAGGAAGGAGAGAAAGGAGGAAGGAAGAAAGGAAAGGAGGAAGAAAGGAAGGAGAGGAGGGAGGAAGGAAGGATGGAGAGGAAGAAGGAAAGGAAGGAAGGAGAGGAAGGAAGAAAGAAAGGAAAGGAGAAAGAAAGGAAGGAGAGGAGGGAGGGAGGGAGGAAGGGAGGATGGAAGGGAGGGAGGGAGGAATGAAGGAAGGAAGCGAGGGAGGAAGGAGGGAGGGAGAGAGGAAGAAAGAAAGGAAGAGAAGGGAGGAAGGAAGGAAGGAAGAAAGGAGAGGAAGAATGAAAGAAGGAAGGAAGGAAGGAGAGGAGAGAAGGAAAGAAGGAAGGAAGGAGAGGAAGGAAGGAGAGGAAGGAGGGAGGGAGGAAGAAGAAGAGGAAGGAAGGAAGGGAGAGGAAGGAGGAAGAAAGGAAGGAAGGAGAGGAGGAAGGAAGAGAAGGAAGGATGGAGAGGAAGAAGGAAAGGAAGGAGAGGAAGGAAGGAAGAAAGGAAAGGAGGAAGAAAGGAAAGAGAGGAGGGAGGGAGGGAGGAAGGAAGGAGAGAAGGGAAGGAGGGTGACGACAGGCCTTTCCTATGCTCCCTGCCAAATTCCCACAAGGAAATTCAATGGGGAAGCCAGCAGGAAGTCGGAAGTCAAACCTACTCCCCCTGCAATCCTCCCTCCCACCCTTGCTCATCCCATTTCTCTGTTTAGGTAAGGAAATATCTCCGGCCCATCAGGGCACCGGCTGCCTTGCGCCTCATTGAAAAAAGATCACGTCCCTCGGAAAAGCAGCTGTTTCTATCAGCTCTGCCAGCTGTCAGCAGCAGCTTCTTCTCCCTTGCCCTCTGTGGCCGGAAACCCTCCGTTACAAACCATCAGGGGTTACAAACGCAGGAGCGAGCGATCCCTGCGTCCAAGGCAAATCCCCCCCCCATTCCCACAACAGCGGGCAAGCCACACCACGAAAAAAGGACCATATTCTTCTCGGAATAAAGACGAGGACGGATGAGCAAAAGAATCCTCTTTGGAAAAAGAGAATTCGAGTTAATCACAGATGGAAGGAATTGCCGTGGGAAACTTATTTATTATTTATTTATTATTTAAACTTATATGCCGCCCTTCTCCCGGGCCGAGCGTGTTTGCACAGGTTTCACGAGGAGATATGGGGGAGGGGGGCAGGATGGATATGCGAATGCCATACCTCTGCTGCTACAGGTAGTCCCCGACTTACGACAGTCCCTTTAGTGACCATTCGAAATTACAACAGCGTTGGGGAAAAAAGCGGTTTAGGATTGATACATGCTGGAAATGTAAGCAAAAGCCGGGTACTTATTATCACGCCTGGTGGACATGTTCTATTGCAAAAAAAAATATTGGTCTAAGATTCATAGATGGTTGGTAAAGATGATGAAAATTCAGATAGAATTTAAACCAGAACTGTTCGTGTTAGGCTGCGAATTGATTGTGTTTGTATGTGGTATGAATGTGGTTAATTTTAAAATTGTTATTGTATTCTTGTTGTGAGCCGCCCTGGGTCTTCGGAGAAGGGCGACATATAAGTGTGAATAAACTAAACTAAACTAAACTAGGTATATTAAGACCTAACTACGGTAAAGAAAATGATTATTTAATACTACATGTATTGACAGCTGCAAGAATAGTTTTCGCCCAGTTTTGGAAAAAATGAAAACTTACCATCAGAGCAGCTTATAATTTTGAAAATTCTAGATTGTGCAGAAATGGACAGATTAACGTTAGAGATGAAGGAGAAAGAGGATTCAACCTTTTATAAAACTTGGGGGAAATTTTATCAGTGGGTTGAAACACGTTAGAGCAAGAAGAGATATGAGAGATTTAGTATATTAAGTATTAAGCTTGATGTTTAGAAATAGTTGCTATGCTATTAATTATGCTAATTATTTAAAGGAATATTACTGCTTCACCAAAAGTTTGCTGTAACTATACCGATTTACTTTTATAAATGTTTAGTATTATATAAATAATAATATTCAATATGAAGACCCGGACGACAGCTTGTTCGCTGAATCACATATCTATTGTTACTATCCACACCCGGCCCCCTTTATCCCGGTTCCCCTGTACCCCTCCCGACCCCATCTTTCCCTACCCATATAAAAATCTAATAAAATACATTTATAAAAAAGTAAAAAGATTGTTTTTCACACCTGCCAAAATAAAACCTACCCTGAAAATAAGCCCTAGGTTGGTTTTTTTGGGGGGGTGGGCCTAATAGAAGCCCTACCCCCCAAATAAGCCCTAGTTGTGGAGTGAAGCGCACGCCCCAAAATTAAGCTACAGCAGTGGCCACAATTATGGAAACCTTTTGGGAAAAGTGTATTTTTCAGGTTGGATGGCTAATAACACCACTTTTGGGGGGGGAGCAGTACCATAAAATTATATATCAACAGAAAGATAATTTAATCAAGAACGTCATGCAACAAAGTTTGTTCAATTATCCATACTGTAGTGTATGAAAGGTTATAGCCAAATAATCAGAAAAAGGAAGCACAATTTGCTCAGGTGGATCTCAGGTGGCTTTCCTTCCTCTGATCGTAGCCAATGAGCATGAGTGTTTAGAGAGCCAATCGGGTGTCATCTTGTTTTGGCCACGGGCCAATCAGATCATAGTAGGATCCAGTGACTGATCTCATACACTGAAGCTGAGAGGAGGACATTGGTCAGTGTGTTATGTGATCGCTATCACGTTGGCTGGGTTTTTTAGGTGTTCTTTCACTGAGTGAGCTTGTAAAACATAATAAAATTAAAGTCATGGTGCAAAGAGTTGACCGGTTGCCCAGAAAGCGATGTAAAATAGTATTATCAAGTGAACAAGGCTACAGTTGTCAAGAAATGAGAAGAAAAACGGGTGGAAATGTAACCAAAGGTGGCATTTCTACTGTTCCCAAAAAGGTTTCCACACTTTTGGCCACTACTGTAGGGTAGTGAGGGTGAGGGTTGGAGGTACCCCACGCGCCCTGTACCCACTTACCATCGCAGCCAGGCCTCCATGCCCTGACACCTGCCTCACCTCACCAGCCCACTTCTTCTGGGGCTGCTTGCCGCTGTTCACACGCACACCCCTGGATAATTTCCCTCTCCACCAGCCCAATCGAGATTTTTCAAAAAGCTATTGAAAGCTCCGAAGAATAGCAAAGACACCAAGTCCTGGTTTATTAAGAGTTAGGGTCTTGGTAACCCAAAAATCATTGGCCACGCTACCACCCGCCACGCTCGTGAGTCCGTCGAAGCCTGCCACTCCACCAGCAATTCCATCAACAGACACATTGACCTACCAACAGCCTGCAAAGCCCTCAGAACACAGGTCAATTGAACTGCCATCAGGAGATGGTACCGACCTAATAATAATAATAATAATAATAATAATAATAATAATAATAATAGTAGTAGTAGTAGTAGTAGTAATAATAATAATAATAATATTGGAAGGTACCTTGGAGATCATCTAGTCCAACCCCCTGATCAGGAAGGAAACCTGCCTATCCCAGGTCTTTGATAAGGACTCAATAGGTAGACAAAAATGCCAAATCCAGTCTGAACATCTGGTTGACTGTGTGATGCATAATAATAATAATAATAATAATAATAATAATAATAATAATAATAATAATAATAAGTTGGGACCTTGGAGGTCATCTAGTCCAACCCCCTGCTCAGGCAGGAAACCCTATACCATTTCAGACAAATGGCTGTCTAGTCTCTTCTTAAAAACTTCCAGTGTTGGAGCATTCACCGCTTCTGGAGGCAGGTGGTTCCACTGGTTAATTGTCCTCACTGTCAGGAAGTTTCTCCTTAGTTCCAAGTTGCTTCTCTCCTTGAAGAGTTTCCATCTGTTGCTTCTTGTCCTGCCTTCCGGCACTTTGGAGAAGAGCTTGACTCCCTCTTCTTTGGGGCAGCCCCTGAGATATTGGAACGCTGCTATCCTGTCCCTCCTCGTCCTTCTCTTCATTAAACTAGACATCCCCAATTCCTGCAAACATTCCTTATATGTTTTAGCTTCCAGTTATCTAATCATCTTTGTTGCTCTTCTCTGCACTCTTTCTAGAGTCTCAACATCTTTTTTACATCGTAGTGACCAAAACTGGATGCCGTATTCCAAGTGTGGCTTGTAAAGTGGTAGTAATCCTTCAGGTGATCGTGATTCTATCCCTCTGTTAATGCAGCCTAGCACTGTGTTGGCCTTTTTGGCAGCTGCAGCAGCACACAGCTGGCTCTTATTTAAGGGATTGTCCACTAGGACTCCGAAATCCCTCTATACCCGTACAGCCATCCTGCGCAATCCCCCCTCAACCAGCACTTCACCTCCCAATGACCCTCACCAATGTAAGCTCCCCATCACAAGACCCATCATAAACCTCTCACTGATGACTCACACCTGACCCATCATAAGAGCTTCACTCGACAGACCCACGCCTGAAGCCCTTATAAACAGAAGAACGCCGACTCTGACAACCCCTAAACTCCGCTGAAGATGTTACCTAGCCTGGCAACAAAACGTTGGGAAACCAAACCACAAGCTCGGAGAACCAACCTTCACCCTCACCGCTACAACACATTCTGACTGCAATACTCCAGTTGGCCACCAGTTGGCTAGGAATTATTTTATTGTTTGTCTTTGCTGCCACCTTGTGGTCGCTGGTAGCGTTGCAGCCGAGATCGAGTCGCCATAGTTTCCATCATGAATTGAACTGAATTTAACGTGGTGGGAATACCAACAAGAGTTAACTGACCCCAGTTAATCAGACTCGATTATGCCCCGTGTTAAATTAACCGACTTTTGGAGTGCGGTGTCTATAAGAAATAATAATAATACTAATAACAATGACCCCGGAATACTGCAACCGTCATAAATATATGCCAGTTGCCAAGCATTGAATTTTGGTCAGGCGGCCATGATGGTCGCCCGTGTGAAACAATGATCATAAGTCACATTCTTCAGTGATGGGTAGCTTTAAACGGCCATTAAACAAATGATTGTAAGTCAAGGATTAGCTGTAATTGGTTATTTGACTCTTATAACCTAATACAATGGAGCCCCCCCCCAGGTTGGGGACATTCAGTCCTCGGTTATTACTTGATCATATCAAAGCAAAGGTCCATCATGTGCGATAAAGATGAAGCAAAGCAGCAGACATTAGAGAAAGGAGACCACTCAGCGATCTTCTCCTGGCCTCTGCTGCCTCTCTCAGCGGTTCTCAGCCGGTTAGGTCATTGCTGCAAATGGCTTCAATAGTTGCACTGGCTTTAAACTGATAGCAAAACTTGCATGAGGTACAGCTTTAATATCAGCATTGTTTACAAAAAATACACTGACATTTATGAGTCACAAAAATTCTTTGTCGGGGCGTAATGTGACTAGAATATTCCTGAGATAATTCTACAGCTTTCTTCTTCTTTTGAAAAAAATCAAAATACATTACTTCGATGATGATTAATGTCAGTTTCTTTTTTTAGGAAAAAATCTGGAGGATTGGAATTTAATTGTCTATTGCAATCTTTCTTCACTAAGTCAAGTTTGCTGTCTTCCTGGCTGATGTATAACTTAGCCAAAACATACTTAGGTTTACAAAGGGGAGCAGAGATATTAATACCTCAGACTTGATTTTAGAGAGTTGTCACCTCTCCTTCCTTCCGTTCTTGAGATTGTATTGTGAATAAACTCAGTTATGGAATATAGAACATAGGATCATAGGACTAGAGCAGGGGTAGGCAACCTTGGCTCTTTTATGACTCGTGGACTTCAACTCCCAGAATTCCTGAGCCAGCCATGCTGAGGGGAAAGGAGAGGTTTCCAAGCTGAGCCAGGCTGGCTGAGGAATTCTGGGAGTTGAAGTCCACCAGTCATAAAGCGGCCTAGGCCTAGCCCAGAGGTAGGCAACCTTGACTCTTTTATGACTGGTTGACTTCAACTCCCAGAATTCCTCAGCCAGCCATGCTGAGGGGAAAGGGAGAGGTTTCCAAGCTGAGCCATGCTGGCTCAGGAATTCTGGGAGTTGAAGTCCACAAGTCATAAAGCGGCCTAGGCCAGAGGTAGGCAACCTTGGCTCTTTTATGACTCGTGGACTTCAACTCCCAGAATTCCTGAGCCAGCCATGCTGAGGGGAAAGGGAGAGGTTTCCAAGCTGAGCCAGGCTGAGTCATAAAAGAGCCAAGGTTGCCTACCCCTGGACTAGAGGGACCTCAGAGATCTTCTAGTCCAGCCCCCTGCTCAAGGCTGGAGACCATATACCATCCCTGTCAAATGGCTGTCCAATCTCTTCTTGAAAACCTCCAGTGCTGGAACATCCACAAATTCCAGAGACAAGCCATTCCACTGATTAATTATTTTCACTGCCAGGAAATTTCACCTTTTATCTCTCCTTGATCAGTTTCCATCCGTTGCTTCTTGTCCTGCCTTCAGGTGCTTTGGAGAACAGCTTGACTCCCTCTTCTTTGGGGCAGCCCCTGAGATATTGGAACGCTGCTATCATGTAACCCCTAGTCACTTAATTCCGTCGTGAGTTACACAAAGACAATAAAGATATTCTATTCTAGTCCTTCTCGTCATTAAACTAGACCCACCCAGTTCCCTCAATCATTCACCATATAGTTTTGCCTCCAGTCCCATCTTTCTTGCTCTTCTCTACACAGTTTCTAGGGTTTCCGCATGTTTTTTGTGTGTGTGTGTCCTGGTGGCCCACACTGTGTGCAATATTCCAAGTGTGGCCTTGCCTATACTATATTGAGAGGCTGCCACAAAGAAGGGGTCAAATTATTCTCCAAAGCACCAGAGGGCAGGACAAGAAACAATGGCCAGGAACTGATCAAAGAGAGAAACAACCTGGAATTACAGAGAAAGTTCCTAACAGTGAGGACAATTAACCAATGGAACAGCTTGCCACCAGAAATCGTGGGCGCTCCATCAGTGGAGGCTTTAAGAAAAGACTACTTGAGGGTCAATTATCTGTATAGGTTCTCCTACTTGAGCAGGGGGCTGGACTAGAAGACCTCCAAGGTCCCTTCCAGCTCTATTCTATTCTATTCTATTCTATTCTATTCTATTCTATTCTATTCTATTCTATTCTATTCTTATTCTTATTCTTATTCTTATTCTTATTCTTTCCTATTATATTCTTATTCTTATTCTTTCCTATTCTTATTCTTATTCTATTCTATTCTATTCTATTCTTATTCTTATTCTTTCCTATTCTTATTCTTTCCTATTCTATTCTATTCTATTCTACTCTACTCTACTCTACTCTACTCTACTCTACTCTACTCTACTCTACTCTACTCTACTCTATTCTATTCTATTCTATTCTTATTCTTTCCTATTCTTATTCTATTCTATTCTTATTCTTTCCTATTCTTATTCTATTCTATTCTATTCTTATTCTTATTCTTATTCTTTCCTATTCTTATTCTTTCCTATTCTATTCTATTCTTATTCTTATTCTTATTCTTATTCTTTCCTATTATTCTGTTCTATTCTATTATATTCTTATTCTTATTCTTATTCTTTCCTATTCTTATTCTTATTCTATTCTATTCTATTCTATTCTTATTCTTATTCTTATTCTTATTCTTTCCTATTCTATTCTACTCTACTCTACTCTACTCTACTCTACTCTACTCTATTCTATTCTATTCTATTCTATTCTATTCTATTCTTATTCTTTCCTATTCTTATTCTATTCTATTCTATTCTTATTCTTTCCTATTCTTATTCTATTCTATTCTATTCTTATTCTTATTCTTTCCTATTCTATTCTATTCTATTCTATTCTATTCTTATTCTTATTCTTTCCTATTCTTATTCTTTTCTATTCTATTCTATTCTATTCTATTCTATTCTATTCTATTCTATTCTATTCTATTCTATTCTATTCTATTCTATTGCAGTATAATACAGAATATTACATTATACAGAACCTTTATAATGCTCTGGAAGCATTATACACTGCTTCCAGAGCTTACTCATGACAGTGAGATCACAGGGTGTGCGAAACATCATCAAAAAAAGGCATTTCAAGAGTTCCCAGTTCATAAAAACAAACACCGTCACTCCCAAGCTTTGTCCCAGGAATAGGATAATCAAAGGAACTATTTCATTCCATTCTGCTTTGAATAATCCACATGGGGAAGAATAAGCATTCAAAGCATGCTCTTTCCTCTTGTTTCACAGCCATAAAACTAATTAGATTAATAAATGGTCTAGGCAAGGATTATTACCCTACCTTCAAAAAAAATTGGCCAAGGAGATTATTTTTATTTCAAAACATAATATCTAGGCAGCATTCCTGGGTGGGTGGGTGGGTGGGAGGGAGGGAGGGAGGGAGGGAGGAAATGAATCCATGCAGGGTTACAGTTGGAAATGAAGGGAGGGAGGGAGGAAATTAATTCATGCAGAATTACAGTGGGGAAAGAAGGAAGGAAGGAAGGAAGGAAGGAAGGAAGGAAGGAAGGAAGGAAGGAAATGAATTCATGTAGAATTACAGTGGGGAAGGAAGGAAGGAAAGGAGGGAGGGAGGGAAGAAGAAAGGAAATGAATTCATGCAGAATTACAGTAGGGAAGGAAGGAAGGAAGAAAGGAAGGAAGGAAATGAATTCATGCAGAATTACAGTGTGGAAGAAAGGAAGGAAGGAAGGAAAGGAGGGAGGAAAGGAAGAAGAAAGGAAACGAATTCATGCAGAATTACAGTGGGGAAGGATGGATGGAAGGAAGGAAGGAAGGAAGGAAGGAAGGAAGGAAGGAAGGAAATGAATCCATGCAGGGTTACAGTTGGAAATGAAGAGAGGGAGGGAGGGAGGGAGGGAGAAAGGAAATTAATTCATGCAGAATTACAGTGGGAAAAGAAGGAAGGAAGGAAGGAAGGAAGGAAGGAAGGAAGGAAGGAAGGAAGGAAGGAAGGATGGAAGGAAGGAAGGAAGGAAGGAAGGGGGAAGGAGGGAGTGAAGAAGAAAGGAAATGAATTCATGCAGAATTACAGTAGGGAAGGAAGGAAGGAAGGAAGAAAGGAAGGAAATGAATTCATGCAGAATTACAGTGGGGAAGGAAGGAAGGAAGGAAAGGAGGGAGGGAAGGAAGAAGAAAGGAAACGAATTCATGCAGAATTACAGTGGGGAAGGATGGATGGAAGGAAGGAAGGAAGGAAGGAAGGAAGGAAGGAAGGAAGGAAGGAAGGAAGGAAGGAAATGAATCCATGCAGGGTTACAGTTGGAAATGAAGAGAGGGAGGGAGGGAGGGAGAAAGGAAATTAATTCATGCAGAATTACAGTGGGGAAAGAAGGAAGGAAGGAAGGAAGGAAGGAAATGAATTCATGCAGAATTACAGTGGGGAAGGAAGGAAGGAAGGATGGATGGAAAGAAGGATGGAAGGATGGAAGGAAGGAAGGAAGGAAGGAAGGAAAGAAGGGGGAAGGAGGGAGGGAAGAAGAAAGGAAATGAATTCATGCAGAATTACAGTGGGGAAGGAAGGAAGGAAGGAAGGAAGGAAGGAAGGAAGGAAGGAAGGAAAGATGGAAGGAAGGAAGGAAGGAAATTAATTCATGCAGAATTACAGTGGGGAAGGAAGGAAAGGAAGGAGGGAGGGAAGAAGAAAGGAAATGAATTCATGCAGAATTACAGTGAGGAAGGAAGGAAGGAAAGGAAGGAAAGGAAGGAGGGAGGGAAGAAGAAAGGAAATGAATTCATGCAGAATTACAGTGGGGAAGGAAGGAAGGAAGGAAGGTAGGAAGGAAGGAAGCAAGGAAGGAAGCAAGGAAGGAAGCAAGGAAGGAAGGAAGGAAGGAAGGAAATGAATCCATGCAGGGTTACAGTGGGAAATGAAGGGAGGGAGGGAGGGAGGGAGAAAGGAAATTAATTCATGCAGAATTACAGTGGGGAAAGAAGGAAGGAAGGAAGGAAGGAAGGGAAGGGAATGAATTCATGCAGAATTACAGTGGGGAAGGAAGGAAGGAAAGGAAGGAGGGAGGGAAGAAGAAAGGAAATGAATTCATGCAGAATTACAGTGGGGAAGGAAGGAAGGAAGGAAGGTAGGAAGGAAGCAAGGAAGGAAGCAAGGAAGCAAGGAAGGAAGGATGGAAAGAAGGAAGGAAGGAAGGAAGGAAATGAATCCATGCAGGGTTACAGTGGGAAATGAAGGGAGGGAGGGAGGGAGGGAGAAAGGAAATTAATTCATGCAGAATTACAGTGGGGAAAGAAGGAAGGAAAGGAAGGAAGGGAAGGAAATGAATTCATGCAGAATTACAGTGGGGAAGGAAGGAAGGAAAGGAAGGAAAGGAAGGAGGGAGGGAAGAAGAAAGGAAATGAATTCATGCAGAATTACAGTGGGGAAGGAAGGAAGGAAGGAAGGAAGGTAGGAAGGAACCAAGGAAGGAAGCAAGGAAGGAAGGAAGGAAGGAAGGAAATGAATCCATGCAGGGTTAGAGGTAGAAAATGAAGGGAGGGAGGGAGGGAGGGAGAAAGGAAATTAATTCATGCAGAATTACAGTGGGGAAAGAAGGAAGGAAGGAAGGAAGGAAATGAATTCATGCAGAATTACAGTGGGGAAGGAAGGAAGGATGGAAGGAAGGATGGAAGGATGAATGGAAGGAAGGAAGGAAGGAAATGAATCCATGCAGGGTTACAGTTGGAAATGAAGGGAGGGAGGGAGGAAGGAAGGAAGGGAGGGAGGGAGGGAGGGAGGGAGGAAGGAAGGAAGGAAGCATTTCCTCCATGGCTTTCTTCTACCAGATGCTTTAATTTCTCCAACTCCAGGGTTTCCAGGGTCCTCCCATCCAAATGCCAACCATGTTCAACCCAGCTTAGCTTCTTTTGGAACCTCCAACCTCCAAGGAAAGCTGCTCTCCAGTCCGGCTCGGGTCTTCCCTGCTGTGGGGACCCACCCCACCCACCCCCGTCCCTCCAGGGGCTGTGCAGGGGTGAAGGGTGGCTGGGCAGTGCAGGAGCACCCCTTAGCACCCGTCTTCTCCCTGCCCGGTCACCCATGAGAACAATTACCCAGTGGAACGACTTGCCACCAGAGGTTGTGGGTCTTGCTGGAGGTTTTCAAGAAGAGATTGGACAACCGTGTGCCAGAATGGTGTAGGGTTTCCTCCTTCAGCAGGGGGTTGGACTAGAAGACCTCCTGGATCCCTTCCAACTTTGTTATTCTGTATTCTGTAAACATTCAGAAGAGAAGGATTAGGGGTAACATGATAGCAGTCTCCCAGTATTTGAGGAGCTGCCACAAAGAAGAGGGCTCAACCTATTCTCCAAAGCACCTGAAGGCAGAACAAGAAGTAATAGGTGAAAGCTCATTAAAAGGAGACCCAACGTAGAACTATTTCCTGAAAAATGAGAACAATTAACCAATGGAACAACTTGCCTCCAGACCTTGTGGATACCTCATCACTGGAGGAGAAAGGATAGAATAGAATAGAATAGAATAGAATAGAATAGAATAGAATAGAATAGAATAGAATAGAATAGAATGGAATGGAATGGAATGGAATGGAATGGAATGGAATGGAATGGAATGGAATGGAATGGAATGGAATGGAATAGAAATAAGAATGAAATGGAATGGAATAGAATAGAATAGAATAGCATAGAATAGCATAGAATAGAATAGAATAGAATAGAATAGAATAGAATAGAATAGAATAGAAATAAGAATGAAATAGAATGGAATGGAATAGAATAGAATAGAATAGAATAGAATAGAATAGAATAGAATAGAATAGAATAGAATAGAATAGAATAGAATAGAATAGAATAGAATAGAAATAAGAATGAAATAGAATGGAATGGAATAGAATAAAAATAAGAATGAAATAGAATACAATGGAATGGAGTGGAATGGAATGGAATAGAATAGAATAGAATAGAATAGAATAGAATAGAATAGAATAGAATAGAATAGAATAGAATAGAATAGAATAGAATAGAATAAAAATAAGAATGAAATAGAATACAATGGAATGGAATGGAATAGAATAGAATAGAATAGAATAGAATAGAATAGAATAGAATAGAATAGAATAGAATAGAATAGAATAGAATAGAAAATATGGAATGGAATGCAATGGAAATATGGAATGGAATGGAACAGAATAGAATAGAATAACAGAGTTGGAAGGGACCTTGTAGATCATCTAGTCCAACCCCGCGCCCAAGAAGAGACTGGACAGCCATCTGTCCGGAATGGCAAAGGGTCTCCTGCTCCAGCAGGGGGACGGGGGGTTGGACTAGATGACCTCCGAGGAACCTTCCAGCTCTGTTGGTTTGATGTTTTTTATTCTTATTTTTTGTTGTTGTTTTTCCTTTTTCCCTGCCGGGAGCCCCCCCCCCGGGCACAGTCGGCGTCTCCGAGGGCTGCGACAACTCGGGCGCCCTCCCGGCCCTTTGCTGCCCTCTAGCGGCTGCCGGGCGGCCGCTCGGAGCGCTGGGAATCCTTCAATGGAGCTATTTCGGGCAGCGGCCAAGCCCCGCCCGCCTCCCGCCGCGCCTCCGCGGACAAACGCGGCGGGAACCCTCCGCTCCCGCCCCGCCCCGCCCCGCCTCGCCTCGGCCCGGCCGGGGACTCGCTCGGCGCCGCTTGCCGCTCCGCAGCCCCCCGCGCGCCGCACCTGAGCGCCCGCGGCTCGGTGCTGCGCAGGGACCGCCGCCGCCACCGCCGCCGCCACCGCGTAGCCGGGTCCGGGCTTTGCAGGCGGGCTGCTGCGGGAGCGGGGAATTGAGGAGGCAGCCCGGTTCTGCGGAACGAAGGAGGCTTGAAAGGGGGCTAGAGAAGGGGTGAAGAGCCTCTCTCTCTTTCTTTCTTTCTTTCTTTCTTTCTTTCTTTCTTTCCTTTCCTTCCCTTTCTTTCCTTCCTTCCTTCCTTCTATTATTTCACCCACTTTATCCTTTCTTTCTCTGGTGCTTGTCCTTCCTTCCTTCCTTCCTGCCTGCCTTCCTTCCTTCCTTCCTTCCTTCCTTCCTTCCTTCCTTCCTTCTTCCCTCTATTATTTCACCCACTTTATCCTCTTTTTTTGTGCTTGTCCTTCCTTCCTTCCTTCTTCCCTCTATTATTTCACCCACTTTGTCCTTTCTTTCTCTGGGGCTTGTCCTTCCTTCCTTCCTTCCTTCCTTCCTTCCTTCTATTATTTCCCGCACTTTATCCTTTTTTTTGTGCTTGTCCTTCCTTCCTTCCTTCCTTCCTTCCTTCTATTATTTCACCCACTTTATCCTTTCTTTCTCTGGGGCTTGTCCTTCCTTCCTTCCTTCCTTCCTTCCTTCTATTATTTCCCGCACTTTATCCTTTTTTTGTGTGTGCTTGTCCTTCCTTCCTTCCTTCCTTCCTTCCTATTATTTCCCGCACTTTATCCTTTTTTTTGTGCTTGTCCTTCCTTCCTTCCTTCCTTCCTTCCTTCCTTCCTTCCTTCCTTCCTTCCTTCTATTATTTCCCGCACTTTATCCTTTTTTTGTGCTTGTCCTTCCTTCCTTCCTTCCTTCTTTTATTTCCCGCACTTTATCCTTTTTTTGTGCTTGTCCTTCCTTCCTTCCTTCTATTATTTCCCGCACTTTATCCTTTTTTTGTGTGTGCTTGTCCTTCCTTTCTTCCTTCCTTCTTCCCTTCCTTCCTTCTATTATTTCACCCATTTTATCTTTTCTTCTGCTTGTCCTCCTTTCCCTTCCTTCCTTTCTTCCTTCCTCCCTCCCTTCCTTCCTATTTTCACCCACTTTGTCCTTTCTTTCTCTGGGGCTTGTCCTTCCTTCCTTCTTTTCTTCCTTCTTCTCTTCCTTCTATTATTTCACCCACTTTATCCTTTCTTCTGCTTGTCCTTCCTCCCTTCCTTCTATTTTCACCCACTTTCTCCTTTCTTTCTCTGGTCCTTGTCTTCCCTCCCTCCCTCCCTTCCTTCCTTCTTCCCTTCCCTCCTTCCTTCTCTTATTTCACCCACTTTATCCTTTTTTCTCTTGTGCCTTTCCTTCCTCCCTTCTTTCCTCTCCTTTTTCCTTCCCTTCTTTCCCTCACCCTCTCCCAGACCACGGAAGGGTAAAAGGCCTCTCAAAATAGCTCTGCTGTCAAACATTCCGGTGAAGACTGCTGGGGTGGAGGGGGGGGAGAGAGGAAGTGTTAGCCTTAAGATTTGCTATAACCCGAAGAGAAAGGAGAACAGACGCCTGAAGGCGCATCGCTTGGGAGAAGCCAAGGGAAGGCGGACTTCTTGAGATCCAGCTCCTTTGCGGAATAAATCTGCCTGGGATGTGTGGCTGGAGATGGAGAAAGCGGTGAGAAATGTTCGGACAAAGTCGACCTTCGCAGGAATTAACTGTAGAGGACAGGAGATAGTGTGAGAAAGAAAGGGAAAGAAAGGAAGGAAGGAAGGAAGGAAGGAAGGAAGGAAGGAAGGAAAGAAAGAAAGAAAGAAAGAAAGAAAGAAAGAAAGAAAGAAGAAAGAAAGAGGAAAGAAGGAAAGGAAGGAAGGAAGGTAGAAAAGAAAGAAAAAAGAAAGAAAGAAAGAAAAAGAGGGAAGGAAAGAAGGAAGGAAAGAAAGAAAGAGAAAAAAGAAAGAAAGAAAGAGAAAGAAAGAAAGAAAGAAAGAAAAAGAAAGAAAGAAAGAAAGAAAGAGGAGAAAGAAGGATTATCTCCATAGGCTAAAAAAAGGGGAGGGGTCTTTGGGATTTTCCAGCCTTCCTACTAAGATGTAGTAGGGGGCGTGGGAGAGAGACAAGGCAGCCCCTCTCCCCGTTGCGCTGCTGAGCCTGTCCCCAATGGAGACTCAGCCGTCTTGAAAAAGAATGACTTTCTCTGACCGGATTAATGCCAGCTTGAATGGGAACCACACAGGAGACCTCGGTGGGATTAACGGGTCCTGGATCAGAGGAGATGTCCACTCCGACAGCAGCAGCAACGCCTCGGCGGCTGTGGGGCTGAGCCTGCAGTCGGTGGGCATCGGGGTCTTCCTCGCCATCTTCATCCTCCTGGCCATCGTGGGCAACATCTTGGTCATCCTCTCGGTGGCCTGCAACCGTCAGCTGAGGACGGTCACCAACTACTTCATCATCAACCTGGCCATCGCCGACTTGCTGCTGAGCACCACCGTCCTGCCCTTCTCGGCCACCTTGGAGGTCTTGGACCTCTGGGTCTTCGGCCGCATCTTCTGCGACATCTGGGCCGCGGTGGACGTCCTGTGTTGCACCGCCTCCATCATGAGCCTCTGCATCATCTCGGTGGATCGGTACATTGGGGTCAAGTACTCCCTCAAGTACCCCACCATCATGACGGAGAAGAAGGCCGTCGTCATCCTGGGGGTGGTCTGGCTCTCCTCCATGGTCATCTCCATTGGACCCCTCTTGGGTTGGAAGGAAGAGCCTCCGGAAAGTGACCAGTTCTGCACCATCACAGAAGAACCGGGCTATGCCATCTTCTCCTCCCTTTTCTCCTTCTACCTGCCCCTCTTGGTCATCCTGGTGATGTACTTCAACATCTATGTGGTGGCCAGGAGGACCACCAAGAGCCTGGAAGCTGGGGTCAAGAAAGAACGGAACAAGTCCATGGAAGTGGTGCTCAGGATCCATTGCCGGAACGTCCTGGAGGATTCCTTGGCCAGCACCAAGAGACATACTTTCAGAAGCTCCCTCTCGGTCCGGCTTCTGAAGTTCTCCAGGGAGAAGAAGGCAGCCAAGACGTTGGCCATCGTGGTTGGAGTCTTCATTCTCTGCTGGCTGCCGTTCTTCTTCGTCCTGTCTTTCGGTAAGTGGGGCCCCCCTCGGCCTCATCACGCTTCCGGGGTTGTTTGAGCAAGTGGTGTGGCCTGCCCATGTTTTATCTCTGGTTCAGAAGAAACGATTCTCTCTTCTTAGAAAAGATCAAGCACGGAGATTCTTATTCTCCAGTTGGGCCCTGCAGCGTGGCCCGACAAATTTCTGGCTTTAAATCCAAATTCAGGATGCTCTCTGAGCTTGGGGGTTTTCTTGCAGACGGTTTGTGACCCATCTAGGTAACATCATCAGTGCTAGAAGGGAGGAGGAGGAGGAGGAGGAGGAGGAGGAGGAGGAGGAGGAGGAGGAGGAGGAGGAGGAGGAGGACTGTGGGGTCCTTAGTGCTCTCTGAGCTTAGTGGTTTTCTTGCAGACAGTTCATGACCCATCTAGGTAACATCATCAGTGCTAGAAGGGAGAGGGGTTTGTGGAGAGGAGGAGGAAGAGGAAGAGGAGGAGGAGGAGGAGGAGGAGGAGGAGGAGGAGGAGGAGGAGGAGGAGGAGGAGGAGGAGGACAACGACGACGACTGTGGGGTCCTTAGTGCTCTCTGAGCTTGGTGGCTTTCTTGCAGATCTTTCATGACCAATCTAGGTAACATCATCAGTGCTAGAAGGGAGAAGGATTTGAGGAGAGGAGGAGGAGGAGGAGGAGGAGGAGGAGGAGGTGGACTGTGGGATCCTAGGTGCTCTCTGAGGACTTTAAATGGACCTTTGACGTGCTTTTCATTACATGCAACGGGAAAGGTGTCGTTCTCGGTGGGTCGTGGGCCTGCCGATTGGGCAGGGCTGATGGGAGCTGTAGTCCGACCGGGTCTGGAGAATCCCAGCTCTTCCTGTCCTGTTGCATTTCCTGCTTCCTTAAATCAGCGCCTCGCTGAAATTCCCAGTAAAATTCTCCCTCGCCATGGATATTTTCCAAAATAATCCAGCCACGTTATCTCCAGGCGCACCAACGTCCAGCTCACATCCTGAGCAATCTGTCCCTAAGAATGCATGCAGGGAGTCCTCGCTTTGCGACCGCCGTGGAAGAAGTTGGAAGGGACCTTGGAGGTCATCTAGTCCAACCCCCTGCTCAGGCAGGAAACCCTATACCATCTTTTGCTGTGAGCTGCCCTGAGTCTGGGGAGAAGGGCGGCATATAAGTCAAATAAATAAATAAATAAATGGCCATCCAGTCTCTTCTTGAAAACTTCCAGTGTTGGAACATTCACTGCTTCTGGAGGCAGGTTGTTCCACTGGCTAATTGTTCTAACTGTCAGGAAGTTTCTCCTTAGTTCTAGGTTGCTTCTCTCCTTGATTAGTTTCCATCCGTTGCTTCTTGTCCTGCCTTTAGGTGCTTTGGAGAATAGCTTGACTCCCTCTTCTTTGGGGCAGCCCCTGAGATACTGGAACGCTGTTATTGTGTCCCCCCTCGTCCTTCTCTTCATTAAACTGGACATACCCAATTCCAGCAACCGTTCCTTGTATGTTTTAGCTTACAGTCCCCTGATCATCTTTGTTGCTCTTCTCTGCACTCTTTCTAGAGTCTCAACATCTTTTTTACATTGTGGTGACCAAAACTGGATGCCGTATTCCAAGTGTGGCCTTACCAAGGCCTTGTAAAGAGCTACTTCACATGCCCCAAGCTGTAAGGATCCAGTGAATATCATATTGTTGACTAGAGCTGGAAGGGACCTTGGAGGTCTTCTAGTCCAGCCCACTGCTCAAGCAGGAGAACCTACACTATCTCAGACAGGTGAATGTCCAGTCTCTTCTTTAAAACTTCCATTGATGGGATGCCCATGATTTCTGGAGGCAGGTTGTTCCACTGGTTAATTGTTCTCACTGTCAGGAAATTCCTTCTTAATTCTAGGCTGGGTTCTCTCCTTGCTGAGTTTCCATCCGTTGCTTCTTGTCCGGCCTTCAGGCGCTTTGGAGAAGAGCTTGACTCCCTCTTCTTTGGGGCAGCCCCTGAGATACTGGAAGACTGTTGCAATGTCCCCCCTCGTCCTTCTCTTTGTTAAACTAGACATCCCCAATTCCAGCAACCGTTCTTTTTTTCACTCATCCTGGTTTGAGGCACCGGGCTGTAAGCCAATCTTAAAGAACAGACAGGCAGCCCCAGGAATTGAAGAATGTGTAAGTTGGAAGGGACCAGCCAAACATGTCAAACTCACGACGTCACGTGACGTCGCGCAATGTATCGGGACCGTTTTGCCATTGCCAGGGTTTTTCCCACAAGGACTAGGCCGCAGTGTTTCTCAACCTTGACAATTTTAAGGCATGTGGACTTCAACTCCCAGAATTCCACAGCCAGCAATGCTGGCTGTGGAATTCTGGGAGTTGAAGTCCACATGCCTTAAAATTGTCAAGGTTGAGAAACACTGGACTAGGGTTTATAGACCAATATTGGTCCATTGGTTGTGATAGGATCCGATTGACTGACGTGTCGCCTGAGTCTGACGTCCGGGGCTGAGAGGAAGTGACTGGACCAAAGTCACCCAGCCGACTTTTAGGTCCAAGGCGGGACTAGAACTCACCATCTCCTGGTGATTGGCCAAAATCACCCAATTGACTTTTATGCCTAAGGTAGGACTAGAACTCACTGTCTCCTGGTGAGTGTCCCAAAGTCATCCAGCCAGCTTTCATGCCTAAGGCAGGACTAGAACTCACCGTCTCCTGGTGATTGGCCCAAATTCGCCCAGCCGGATTTCATGCCTAAGGCAGGACTAGAACTCACCGTCTCCTGGTTATTGGCCCAAAGCTATCCCACCGTCTTTCATATGTAAGGCAGGACTAGAACTCACCTCTCTGAGGATTGTCCCAAGGTCACCCAACCAGTTTTCATTCCCAACGTGGGACTAGAACTCACCGCCTCCTGGTGATTGGCCCAAAGTCACCCAGCCAGCTTTCATGCCTAAGGCAGGACTAGAACTCACCGTCTCCTGGTGATTGGCCCAAATTCACCCAGCTGGCTTTCATGCCTAAGGCAGGACTAGAACTCACCGTCTCCTGGTTATTGGCCCAAAGTCACCCAGCCAGCTTTCATGCCTAAGGCAGGACTAGAACTCACCTCTCCTGAGGATTGTCCCAAGGTCACCCAGCCAGCTTTCATTCCCAACGTGGGACTAGAACTCACCACCTCCTGGTGATTGGCCCAAAGTCACCCAGCCAGCTTTCATGGCTAAGGCAGGACTAGAACTCACCGTCTCCTGATTTCTAGCCTGATGCCTTAATCGCTAAACCCAAACTGGCTTTCTCCTTGCTCTTAGAAAAATAGTGTTCATCTGTGGAGTAAATGGGGAGTAGATTCTGAAACCCATCCAATATAGTTAGCCTGGATTGCTGATGCATTACGCAAACTCAAGTTAACGGTCAATTTTTTTATTTTTTTTAACTTTTGGGAAATTGGGATTTACGACCACAGGAACCTGGGGGGGGGGTCACTTTTGATTAGTGTTCATGGCTGGCTCATTATACCCTGCCCACGCTGGCTGACTAAAATGGAAACTAACTTTGCATCCCACTCCCAAATTAAGAAAAAATTCACTGAGCCTTTTTTCTAGATTAAAGGAAAATTAATTCTCGAGTATTATCCCTGAACGTTATTAAGTAGGCTAATATACCAGTTTATAGAAAATATCCAGGCAGGAAACACAGCATTGGATCAATTGTCTAAAAAAACGGTGGGTTGTTGTGGTTTTTTTTCAACTTTGGCACCTTTCAGCTGTTGGGGACTTCAACTCCCAGAATTCCCAAGCCAGCATTCTGGCCTGAGGAATTCTGGGAGTTGAAGTCCCCACAGTTTAAAGCTGCTGAAATTGAGAAACACCTAAAGGACACTAGGCAATTTATTGTTTGTTTGTTTGTTTGTTTGTTTGTTTGTTTCGATTTCTATGCTGCCCTATTCCGAAAACTCAGGGCGGCTTACAACATAATGTGTATTTCTAATCAACCTAAGGAGGCTTAGGTGGATGGGAGACCACTAAGAAATCCAGGAACGATAAAAGTAGACTGAGAATTTGAAATATCCCAGGGAAAGCTAGCGGTTGTGTTTGTGGCATGGGTTGCGTAGACTTGTTGGCCAGTTATAGGGGGATCGTGATGTGTATTTCCATGCAGGGCACGGTGCCTTGGAAATCTCAGGCCTTTTTTAATCTGACGTTTCTAGTCCATATTGTGGCAAAAAAAAACCTGTTAGAAAGCGGCTTGCGCTAATCTCAGGATGTGAAGCAAGCAGTTTATGGAGAACAATGTTCAATTTGTTTGGCTCTCTCTCCTGCAAAAATAATCTAAAAAATAGCTTGGGTGGGTTGCAAGAAATGAGGCATCAATAGAAGAAGTAACCTTTATTCAGCGCAAAAGCGGACTTTCTAATCAGCTTCACAAAGATGTGGTGACGCCTGGACACTTTGGAGTATTTTTAAAAGAGAAAATTGGCCCTTCAAATGTTTAAGCAGGGCTGGCTGAGGGATTCTGGGAGTTGAAGTCCAGCATCTTAAAGGTGCTGAGGATAATAAACACCTCTCTCACGGAAGCTAATCGTCCCAATGGCTGATTTTTAAGCGTGTACATGTTGTGCCATCTTTCCCATTCATTTCAGTCTGGATGACAATACACAAGGCGAGGCACAATGACTTTAAAAGGAAATACAAGTCAAAGACATAGCCAGGAAAAAGAGGCACTAATTTTTGTCAGCCAAACTTTTTTTGCCTGTTTCAGAAATTTAGATGTGTTTGTTTGTGTCTTTTTGTGCTGATGTCCGAGAGACAGGAAGGAAGGAAGGAAGGAAGGAAGGAAGGAAGGAAGGAAGGAAGGAAGGAAGGAAGGAAGGAAGGAAGGAAGGAAGGAAGGAAGGATATAGAAAGGGAGAGGAAGGAAGGAAGGAAGGAAGGAAGGAAGGAAGGAAGGAAGGAAGGAAGGAAGGAAGGAAGGAAGGAAGGATATAGAAAGGGAAGGGAGGGAGGAAGGAAGGGAGGGAGGGAGGGAGGGGTGAGAGGAAGAAAGGAAGGGAAGAAGGAAATAGAAAGGGAGAAGGAAGGAAGAAAAGAAAGGAAGGAAGGATATAGAAAGGGAAGGGAGGGAGGAAGGAAGGAAGGAGGGGTGAGAGGAAGAAAGGAAGGGAAGAAGGAGATAGAAAGGGAGAAGGAAGGAAGGAAGGAAAGAAGGAAGGAAAGAAGGAAGGAAGGAAGGAGAATATAGAAAGGGAAGGGAGGGAGGAAGGAAGGGGTGAGAGGAAGAAAGGAAGGGAAGAAGGAGATAGAAAGGGAAGGATGGGAGGAAGGAAGGAAGGGGTGAGAGGAAGAAAGGAAGGGAAGAAGGAAGGAAGGAAGGGGTGGGAGGAAGGAAGGAAGGGAAGAAGGAGATAGAAAGGGAGAAGGAAGGAAGAAAGAAAGAAAAGAAAGAAGGAAGGAAAGAAGGAGAATATAGAAAGGGAAGGATGGGAGGAAGGAAGGAAGGGGTGAGAGGAAGAAAGGAAGGGAAGAAGGAAGGAAGGAAGGGGTGGGAGGAAGGAAGGAAGGGAATAAGGAGATAGAAAGGGAGAAGGAAGGAAGGAAGGAAAGAAGGAGAATATAGAAAGGGAAGGGAGGAAGGAAGGAAGGGGTGAGAGGAAGAAAGGAAGGGAAGAAGGAAGGAAGGAAGGAAGGGAGGAAGAAAGGAAGGGAAGAAGGAGATAGAAAGGGAAGGATGGGAGGAAGGAAGGAAGGAAGGAAGGAAAGAAGGGGTGGGAGGAAGAAAGGAAGGGAAGAAGGAAGGAAAGAAAGAAGGAAGGAAGGAAAGAAGAAGGATATAGAAAGGGGAGGGAGGGAGGGAGGAAGAGAAGAAGGAGATAGAAAGGGGGAGGATGGGAGGAAGGGAATTTCCCAGCTTTAAGAGCCAAAATTCATTGGGGAGTATAAAATAGAACGGAGGAAAGGAGAAGCTCCTGAATCTGGATGTTGAAGACAACTGCTAGATCCTTTGAGGCACACAGAGCTCGTTTCCACCTTACCTGTGTCAGTCTTATGTGGCGGTGCAGTGTTGTGGTTAGTGCACACCCATTCGCACGCACACACTCATTCGCACACACGCACGCACACCCACTTTCTGCACGTTTGCACAATCTCCATCTTGGCGTCGTTGAGGAGAGCTTGACCAAGACATTCAAAGCGCGGTGATTTTGCGTGCGAATTTTGATCACCTGACCACCATGAGGTCGTAAAGGCAAAAAATGATCATAAGCCCCTTTTTTTCCAGTGCCGTCGTAACTCTGAGCAGACACTAAATGAGCTGCTTCAAGTCAAGCACCGGCTGCCGTTCGTCCTTGCTATTTGCTGTATAAACCTTTCTCCTTAAAAAAAAAAAAAAAAGGTACAATTGAGTCGCAAAGCTTTGCAGGCTGGCAACGACAGCGACACCCTATGAATAATAGTGTGCAGAGGACAAAATGTTGGCATCCACCTTGAGCTGCTAGCTTTTTTTTTTTTTTTTGAAATGCAAGCCAGCTCTTTATGCAAAAGACCTCGAGGTCTCCAGCCTTTGAGGCAGGGGGTCAGACTAGAAGACCTCCAGGGGACTATGACTCGAAGACGTGGTTGGCATAGAATGTGTTTGTCGGCTGCATACAGCTAGACTTTGACTCATAAGCCCAGCTCGGCCTCAAATTTCTGTGGGCCAAGCAAGACAACATTCAAGTGGACTGTGGCCCACTTTACGTCCTTTTTCGCCAGGTTATTAAGTGAATTGTTTCCTTTGTTAAGTGACTCATGCGGTCGTCAGACCTTGCTAGTGACAATGGGCACGGCTCCAGGATGCTGCAATCATTTTAAATGCAAGCTAGCTGCCAAGAACCCATAGCTTGGTCGTCGTGACTATGGGGGGCTGCTGCCATAGTCATAAGTACGAGGACCAGCCCTAAGTCATTTCTTTCAGGGCCGTTGCAACTTTGAGCAGGCGAATGGTTTAAGTTGAGGGTGTCTTTTGTTGAATAGATATCAGAAGAACTAAGGAGAAACTTCCTGGCAGTGAGAACAATTAACCAGTGGAACCACCTGCCTCCAGAAGCGGAGAATGCTCCAACACTGGAAGTTTTTTAAGAAGAGACTGGACAGCCATTTGTCCAAAATGGTGTAGGGTTTCCTGCCTGAGCAGGGGGTTGGACTCGATGACCTCCAAGGTCCCTTCCCACTATTATTATTATTATTATTATTATTATTATTATTATTATTATTAAAACAATATGATATTCACTGGATCCTTTCAGCTTGGGGCATGTGAAGTACCTCTTTACAATGCCTTGGTATGGCCATGCTTGGAATACGGCATCCAGTTTTGGACACCACGATGTGAAAAACATGTTGAGACTCTAGAAAGAGTGCAGAGAAGAGCAACAAGGATGATCAGGGGACTGTAAGCTAAAACATATAAGGAACAATTGCTGGAATTGGGAACGTCCAGTTTAATGAAGAGAAGGACAAGGGGGGACATGATAGCAGCGTTCCAGTATCTCAGGGGCTGCCCCAAAGAAGAGGGAGTCAAGCTCTTCTCCAAAGCGCCTGAAGGCAGGAGAAGAAGCAACGGATGAAAACTCATCAAGGAGAGAAGCAACCTAGAACTAAGGAGAAACTTCCTGACAATTAACCAGTGGAACAACCTGCCTCCAGAAGCGGTGAATGCTCCAACACTGGAAGATTTTAAAAAGAGACCGGACAGCCGTTTGTCCGAAATGCTATAGGATTTCCTGCCTGAGCAGAGGGTGGGACTAGATGACCGCCAAGGTCCCTCCCCACTGTGCTATTCCCTCCCTCCTAGCTTTCCAAAAAAATTTTAAAAACACATCTATGCAGACAGGCTTGGGGCGTGTGAGCTGCGCTCTGCCCCTGGCCTTTGATTGGGAGTGTATGTTGTATGAGTGAGTATAGCTTTATAGTTTTATATTGTAGTATTATTTTAAATGACTTATATATTTTGTACTTGTATTTGAGCCGCCCTGAGTCTGGGGAGAAGGGCGGCATATAAGTCAAAATAAAGATAAAGATAACGATATGCATTGGTGCAGTCTTGAAAAACACAAAAACGCCGCCACCAGCTACGGTATTTACGCCCTTCTCCAAAACAAAGGGAAGAGTGTCAAAGCAGTAAACATGTGCTAACAACAGTTTACGAAGATTCCTCGGTCAACAATCTGGCCTGCGAGTGCCTCAAATCCGGAATTTTAGAGCTGCGTCGAGCGTTTCCCAGCGAGATATATTTAACATAAGTCTCCGCTCTGATGGAGAAGATGTAAAAGTGACTGGGCTATTTTTACGCAGTCCAGCGTTACAGACATGAGTCAGCTTCCACCTCTCCTGCATACAGAGTGGCAGCTCTGGGGTGGAGAGAGGAGGTGGTGGTGGTGGGTGGTCCAAAGCCAAAAAAAGAGGGGGGGGGAATAGGAAGATTTGAGAACCCCCCAGATCTGGGCACTTTCCCCCTCTGCAATGCATCTCTGGGGCTTCGAGCCGAAAGGGGGGTTCCAGAGCATGGGACACACCGAGGCTCCTTGCCAGGTGTTTTTGTCACCGCAAGCCGCGTTTGTGTTAATAAAGGAGAATCTTTTGTAGCTCAGGGTTGAAATGGGGGGTCCTGGGAGCTTGCTGGCAACATCAGCAGTGCTAGAAGGGAGGGGATGTGCAGGGGGGAGGAGGAGGAGGAGGAGGAGGAGGAGGAGGAGGAGGAGGAGGAGGAGGAGGAGGAGAAAGACAGACTCGGGGATCCTTGGTGCTCTCTCAGCTTGTTCATTTTCTTGTAGATGTCTCATGACCCAACTAGGTAACATCACCAGTGTTAGAAAGGAGGGGGGGGTTGCAGAGTGGTGGTGGTGGTGGTGGTGGTGGTGGTGGTGGTGGTGGTGGAGAAGGAGGAGGAGGAGGAAGAGGAGGAGGAGGAGGAGGACAACTGGGGTTGCTCTCTCAGCTTCTTCATTTTCTTGCAGACATTTCATTACCCAATTAGACAACATCATCAGTGCTAGAAGGGAGGGGATGTGCAGGGGGAGGAGGAGGAGGAGGAGAAGGAGGAGGACTGTGGGGTCCCTGGTGCTCTCTCAGCTTGTTCATTTTCTTGCAGATATTTCATGACCCAACTAGGTAACATCACCAGTGTTAGAAAGGAGGGGGGGTTGCAGAGTGGTGGTGGTGGTGGAGGAGGAGGAGGAGGACTGTGGGGGTGCTCTCTCAGTTTGTTCGTTTTCTTGCAGACGTTTCATTACCCAACTAGACAACATCATCAGTGCTAGGAGGGAGAGAATTTGCAGGGAGGAGAAGGAGGAGGAGGAGGAGAACTCTGGGGTCCTTGGTGTTCTCTGAACTTGTTCATTTTCTTGCAGATGTTTCATGACCCAACTAGGGGGGGTTGCAGAGTGGTGGTGGTGGTGGTGATGGTGGTGGTGGAGGAGGAGGAGGAGGAGGAGGAGGAGGAGGAGGAGGACTGTGGGGTCCTTGATGCTCTCTCAGCTTGTTGCAGACGTTTCATTACCCAACTAGGCAACATCATCAGTGCTAGAAGGGAGGGAATTTGCAGGGAGGAGGAGGAGGAGGAGAATGACGACGATGACGACGACGACGATGATGACGACTGTGGGATCCTTGGTGCTCTCTGAGCTTGTTTGTTTTCTTGCAGACGTTTCATTACCCAACTAGCCAACATCATCAGTGCTGTGATAATGAACCACTGATGAAGTTACCTACTTCGGGTAACGAAACGTCTGCAAGAAAGCAACCAAGCTCAGAGCGCACCCAGGACCCCTCAGTGTTCGCATTACCCAGTGCCAGCATCCTTGTATGTGTGGTTGGAAGAAAATGTCGCTGGCCTGGCTGAGGAATTCTGGGAGTTGAAGTCCGCAAGTCACCAAAGGGCCAAGTTTGAAAGGCCCCTGCGCTATAATATTATCCCACCTCTCAAGAACAGTTTGGCACCTCTTGTGCCCCACAGCCAAAGGAGATGAATTTCATTTTCGTTGAACTGCCTGGAGAACAAGCCCAGTGATATTCAGGGTTAACTGAACTGGGCTGATTCACAAGCCATGTTTCAGCAGATCCTGGCCTAGTGCAATGCCTAGACTGATATCTACCAGGAATTAAGGACCACTGTGGATAAAGTGTGATAAAGGTGTTTTGTGTGGGTGAGTTTTGACTGTTTTGACTGTTTGTGGATTTTGTTATGTTTGGTTTTGTGTTTGAAAAGATCCAGACACACAGACACTATCCGGAGCATAATCCATCTTTATTTCTCCATTTTCTCTCAAAAAAAAAAAAATCTGCAGGAACTTTCACCAACCTGGTTTGATAGTGCAAACTTGGGAGACTCCAGGTGGTCTTGCAAAATAATCTGGGGAACCATCATGCCATATCACTCACACACACACACTCACACACACACACATACACACCACATACATGGGGAGGGAAAGGATTTACAGAAGCATCTTCAAGCCTCGTTTATTATTTTTGTGTTTTTGAAGGGTCACACGTGTCTCTAGGATGGATCAAAGCCTGGGAAATTTGGAGTAAACCTTTTCATGCCAGCTTGTCCTCCAGACCTGCTAGAGACCTTACATAGCTTGACCACATTCGTGGAGGTGTCTGAAAGTTGTCTGAAGGCTGTATCCTTGCAACTGGACTCATTTTTTTTGTTGTTGTGAGTTTCTGAGGCGTTGGGCTGCCCATGCAGGCAGCTTCATCCGTCAGAGCAAGCAAATTGTTGTTGGAATGTACCAACTTCAACCTCAATCAATCGATCAGGATAGAGCTGGAAGGAACCTTGGAGGTCATCTAGTCTAACCCCCTGCTCAAGCAGGAGACCCTATCCCATTCCAGACAGATTTGCTGTCTAGTCTCTTCTTAAAAACCTCCAGTGATGGAGCGCCCACGATTTCTGAAGGCAAAAAATTGTTCCACTGGTTAATTGTCCTCACTGTCAGGAAGTTTCTCCTTAGTTCTAGGTTGCTTCTCTCCTTGATCAGTTTCTATCCGTTGCTTCTTGTCCTGCCTTCAGGCGCTTTGGAGAATAGCTTGACTCCCTCTTCTTTGGGGCAGCCCCTGGAATACTGCTATCATATCCCGCCTAGTTCTTCCTTTCTCTAGAAAGCCATACCCAGTTCCTGCAGCCGTCCTTCGTATGTTTTAATCTCCAGGCCTTTAATCGTCTTAGTTGCCCTTCTCTGCCCTTTTTCCAAAGCCTCAACAACTTTTATGTAATGGGGAGATCAAAACTGGATGCAGTATCCGTCCAGTTTGGCAATATCCATCCTCCCCAAAGTGCATCGCAATGCGTCGATGAAGATTCTCAAGCTTCCTGCTACAGTTGTCTGAAAGATGAGTCGTTTGCAACTGGCCTCATTTTTCGTTGTTAGTTTGGGGGAAAAACATCTCCCAAACTAACAACAACAATTAGTCCAGTTGAAATCATTCAGCCTTCACTGGTCAACCTCTTCTCCAAAGCGCCTGAAGGCCGGACAAGAAACAACGGATGGAAACTCATCAAAGAGAGAAGCAACCTGGAATGAAAGAGAAACTTCCTTAACAGTGAGGAAAATGAACCAGTGGAACAACCTGCCTCCAGAAGCGGTGAATGCTCCAACACTGGAAGTTTTTAAGAAGAGACTGGACAGCCATTGGTCTGAAATGGTATAGGGTTTCCTGCCTGAGCAGGGGGTTGGACTAGATGACCCCCAAGGTCCCTTCCAACTCTGTTATTCCGTTATTCTATTCTGTTATTGAGAACCTTCATGGAAAATCATGGAGATGATTTCCTGTTGCTTACGCAGAGGAGATAGCTCAGCATCTTTGATAGCTTGTTGTTATTCGTTGCGAAGTGGTGTCCGACCCATCGCGACCCCATGGACCACGTTCCTCCAGGCCTTCCTGTCCTCTGCCATCTTCTGGAGTCCATTGAAGCCCACGCCTCCTGCTTCAGGGACTCCATCCAGCCACCTCATTCTCTGCTGTCCCCTTCTTCTCTTGCCCTCCATCTTTCCCAGCATCAGGCTCTTCTCCAGGGAGTCCTTCCTTCTCATGAGGTGGCCAAAGGACTTGAGTTTCAACGTCAGGATCTGGCCTTCTCAAGAGCAGTCGGGGTTGATCTCCTCCAGGACTGACCGGTTGGGTCGCCTTGCAGTCCAGGGGACTCACAGGCATCTTCTCCAGCACCAAAGTTCAAAGGCCTCCATTCTTTGGCGCTCAGCCTTTCTTACGGTCCAGCTTTCACAGCCATACATTGCAACTGGGGAAACCATGGCCTTGACTATACTATACTATATTCGATAGCTATCTGGAAGCTATTTGGTTTCTTAAAAATCAAATATCGGGAGCTAAAATCAGTTTTTGAAGCCTGAACTCAAGTTCCCCCGATCATTGTTTATTTTCTCAACTCTTAGATTGAGGGTTCTTGGGATGGAAACCAAGTTATGCTTGGAATTCTGAACATGGGGACTGAACATTGTGGCCTTAACATTTCGGCGAGAACTTCAAGTTTTAGGCATCATTTTTCAGGCAGCCAAGGAAGCTGCTCTCGAGAACAACATTGGAAAAAGGCCAGGGCATCCTCTTATTTTATTTTATTTTATTTTTTCTCAGTTAAATTTGGGTCCTGAGACGTGGCATATCTAGGTTTCAAGACGTGACCAAAATACAGATTCAGCTCCTGAGCTGAAAGTTGGTTAAACTGTCTGTAGCTAAGAGCATGAGATTCAGTGTAGCTTCTCTTTCCCACACTAGAAAAAAGGATTTTTTTTAGAGGATTTTTTTGGGGGGTGGGAGACATTATATATCAGGTGGATTAAACGGTGAGATCTGGGGCGCTAGAAAGAGTGCAGAGAAGAGCAACAAAAGGACGAGAAACAATGGTTGGAAACCGACCAAAGAGAGAAGCAACCTGGAACTAAGGAGAAACCCTGTACCATTTCAGACAGGTGGCTGTCCAGTCTCTTCTTATAAACCTCCAGCAATGGAACACCCAGAACCTCTGGTGGCAAGCTGTTCCACTGGTTAATTGCTCTCACTGTCAGGAAATTTCTCCTTCGTTCTAGGTTGCTTCTCTCCTTGATCAGTTTCCAACCGTTGCTTCTTGTCCTGCCCTCAGGTGCTTTGGAGAATAGCTTGACTCCCTCTTCTTTGTGGCAGCTCCTCAAGACTCCACATGTTTTTTTTAAAAAATTTTATCATTTTTATTAATTATATATTTGTAAATGTAAACAGAGGAAACAAAGAAAAAATCAGGTTGAGTGCAACTCAACTTAATACAATCATTTTCTACTTGTAACCATTTTTCAATCAACATATAAAACATTTAACTATAGGCTAGATACAGTTTCTTAGATTGATATTTCCCTTGTATGTAATCTATCCATTTTTTCTAGTCCAACATATATTTTTCATTTGAATGATCCTTCAAATATGCAGATATTTTGGCCATTTCTGCCAAATTTATGACTTTCAAGGTCCATTCTTCAATAGATGGTAATTCTGGTTTCTTCCAGTATTGTCCCACCAACAGTCTTGCTGCTGTGATCAAATTCAATATTAAGTTCGTCTCCAAGGTGGTGCAGTCTTTTGTAATACCTAACAAAAACAACTGAGGTAGAAATTCAGTACGCTTTTTCAAAATGTTCTGAAGAGCCCACCATATTTTTCTCCAAAAGGCTTTAATTTTTCTACAGGTCCACCATACATGAAAATAAGTAGCGTCCATACTTTCACATCTCCAACATTTAGGTTGGAGGTCAGGGTAGATATATGATAGTTTTTTCGGATCTAGATGCCATCTATAAAACATTTTGTAAAAATTCTCTCTTAAATGTTGCGCTTGCATAAATCTTACATTTTTCACCCAAATTCTCTCCCACGTTTCGAAGCCCTCAGCAACATCTGGCATTCCAGCTTCGGATTCTGCGTTGCCCTAATTTGGTTGCTCTGTTTTGGCATCGAGAACTTAAAATATCATTCATTTCCCCTATTTTTCCAAGGAGTCGTCTTTCTGGCCACCATAAAGTTCCACCTGGTGTTTCCTTCAAGAGCTGTTTTGCAACCGGAGCAAAGTCCGTCTCCCGCGTTTTCCCATCGCTCCCACGTTAAATGCAGCAGGCGGGCTAAAATACCCTGAAATTTACAGCCTGCCAGCTAAAAAAGGACTCCCATTATTTAATATAGGTAATCTGCCCAAGAAAATATGGCTTATCATCCAAAGGCATTTATTTTCTGGAAACAGAATGTCCCGTTTAAAATGCTTTTAACGCTGAACCGCCCACTCTGGCAGGGAGTAATTAAATTAAATTTGGGGACATCACAGGGCATATTAATCCCGCATTACATCCCGGCGAGCCTCGAAAGATATAAATACGGATTGGAAAGCCAATTTTTCTGGGTTTGTTTGCACAGATGCCTATAAAAGGACCGCCTATTTATACGTTATTTTTTTTTACCCTTTATCTCTTATATCGTAATTATAGCTACTTTGTTCATTAAGCTAAATGGCCTTATTAAAAAAAATTCCCTGGGAGTAGAGGGATGGGTAAGTCGTAAAACGGATGTAGTTATTTGTCTGTCTGTCTGTCTGCCTCTCTCTCTCTCTCTCTCTCTCCCCCCGTCTGTCTGCCTGCCTGCCTGCCTGCCTGTCTATCCATCTATCTATCTATCTATCTATCTATCTATCTATCTATCTATCCAATTCTATCTATCTTTCTATCTATCTATCCATCCATCTATCTGTCTATCCAATTCTATCTATCTATATCTATCTGTCTATCCAATTTTATCTATCTATCCATCCATCTATCTATCTATCCAATTCTATCTATCTATATCTATCTGTCCATCCAATTCTATCTATCTATCTCTATCTATCTATCCATCTATCTATCCAATTCTATCTATCTATCCATCTATCCAATTCTATCTATCTATATCTGTCTGTCTGCCTGCCTGCCTGCCTACCTGCCTGCCTGCCTGCCTATCTATCTATCTATCTATCTATCTATCTATCTATCTATCTATCTATCTATCTATCTATCTATCTATATCTCTATCTATCTATCTATCTATCTATCTATCTATCTATCTATCTATCTAACTCTATCTATCTATCTCTATCTCTATCTATCTCTCTATCCATCTATCTATCCAATTCTATCTATCTATCTCTCTATTTATCTATCTATCTATCTATCTATCTATTCATCGATCCATCTATCTATCCAATTCTATCTATCTATCTATCTATCTATTCATCTATCCATCTATCTATCCAATTCTATCTATCTATCTATCTATCCAATTCTATCTATCTGTCTGTCTGTCTGCCTGCCTGCCTGCCTGCTTATCTATCTACCTACCTACCTACCTACCTGTCTATCTATCTATCTATCTATCTATCTATCTATCTATCTATCTATCTATCTATCTATCAGCTATCTGATTTTTATCCTGCCTTTGTAACTTTATATTCAACTCAAGGTATTGAACATATCTAATATTCCTTCCTCCCCCTATTTTGCCCACAACAATAACCCTGGGAGATGGTTTGGCCTTGGAAAGAGGGACTGGCTCAAAGTCACCCAGCTGGCTTTCGTGCCTAAGGTGGGACTAGAACTCACCGTCTCCTGGTGATTGGCCTAAAGTTATCCAGCCAGTTTTCATGCCTAAGGCAGGACTAGAACTCACAGGTTCCAGTCTGCTGTGTTAATCATTAATCAAACCGGCGTATAGTGTTTATATCCGTGTTTCTTAGACCTGGCCCTGTTAAGACATGTGGATATCCGCTCCCAGAACACTCCAGCCAGCATAGTCACCCAGTGTCCTCTGCATGATGGTTAGGTCATCTAGGAATTCAATAGATCTGACCAGCATTCCATTAAGGAATGTTGTCCTAGCTCAAGAAAGTTCTCCGACTTCCAACATTAATTCATCCTGTCTCGATACACAGGGACTCCTCAACTTACAACAATTCAGTTGTTGTAAGCTGAGAACTACCTATAATAGATAAAGGAGCTCCTGTTGAGATTTCTATCATGCATGATAAACGCCACTAGGATTAGAACTCGGTACGTTGAATGGCAGAAGAATCATCTCATTGTCCAACCCACATGGAAGGAAGGAAGGACTTCCCAAGCCAACGAGAGGCGTAGGAAATGTGGACCTTGTTACAAGAAAAAGCCTGGGAATTGTTATCAACTCTTGCAGTCACGTTTTAGCCTATTGCAGCTAGATTGGCGCTATAACTCCCAAGGAATCTGGCTCCAGACCTTGAGTGGTAATGAAAGCTTGTCAGGCCAAATCAGAAAACCCCTACATTTCATAATGTCCTGTAATTTATTGGCCTGGCAGAGAACTTTTGAGTGCTGATCTTGATGGATAGCTCTCTTGATCTGAGCCATGCTAATGTGTTTGGCTCGGGGCCAGGAATAAGTAGTCCCTCTCAAAGTAACCACACAAATACGCACACATACACAGAGGGGGGGGGAGAGAGAGAGAAAATGAGAGAAAAAAAGAGGAAGGAAGGAAGGAGAGGGAGGAAGAAGGAAGGGAGGAAAAAAGGAACAAAGGGAGGGAGGCAGGGAGGAAGGAGAGGGAGGGAGAGGGAAGAAGGAAAGGAAGGAAGAAGGGAGAGGGAGGTAGAGGGAGGAGGAAGGGAGGGAGGGAGGAAGAAGGATGGAAGGAAGGGAAGAGGAAGGAAGGAAGGAAATAGAGAGGAAGGAAGGAAGGGGAGAAGTAAGGAAGGGAAGAGGAAGGAAGGAGAGAGGGAGGAAGAAGGAAGGGAGGTGGGAGGAAGGAAGGAACAAAGGGAGGGAGGCAGGGAGGAAGGAAGGAAAGAGAGGGAGGGAGAGGGAAGAAGGAAAGGAAGGAAGGAAGGAAGGGGAGAGAGGTAGAGGGAGGAGGAAGGGGAGAGGGAGGAAGAAGGATGGAAGGAAGGGAAGAGGAAGGAAGGAAGGAAATAGAGAGGGAGGAAGGAAGGAAGGGGAGAAGTAAGGAAGGGAAGAGGAAGGAAGGAGAGAGGGAGGAAGAAGGAAGGGAGATGGGAGGAAGGAAGGAACAAAGGGAGGGAGGGAGGAAGGAAGGAAGGAGAGAGGGAGGGAGAGGGAAGAAGGAAAGGAAGGAAGGAAGGAAGGGGAGAGAGATAGAGGGAGGAGGAAGGGGAGAGGGAGGAAGAAGGATGAAAGGAAGGGAAGAGAGGAAGGAAGGAAGGGGAGAAGGAGGAAGAAGGAAGGAAGGGAAGAGGGAGGAAGGAAGGAAGGAGAGGGAGGAAGATGGAAGGAAGGAGAGAGGGAGGGAGAGGGAAGAAGGGAAGGAAGGAAGGGGAGAGGGAGGAGGAAGGGAGGGAGGAAGAAGGATGGAAGGGAAGAGAGGAAGGAAGGAAGTGGAGAGAAAGGAAGGAAAGAAAGAAGGAAGGAAATTTACTTCTGCCTTTTTCAACATTCCGCACCCAGAAAACGCAGGTTTGTGCATCCTTTGCCGCCTGCTCAGAAGCCTCTGCAACAGTTGTGTGTGTTGTGTTAATAAGAGCTGCATCTCCTCTCTGTCTCTCGAGGGGGACAATCCGGCCGCTGAGGCTCTATTGATGGACCCCACGGCTGGCCGTGTTTCCGCACCCCGGTGCCCACCTAGGATTTGCAACTGGGTTCCCAGCCTTCTCCCCAGGGCTGAAGCCCCCCCCTCCTGCGAAATCACGGCTGCAATTTCTCCCTGAAAACGTCTCTTTTTCTCCCAGTTTTTTTTTCTGCATTTTTATTTTCCCCATTAGGCAAATTATATCGGTGTGTTACTGGCTGTCCGTCTCTCCCGTCTCCTTGGCCTTGATGGCTGAGCTTAGGCTCCATATTTGGGAAAGTTTATCAGCGTTGCCTTTTTTTTTTTTTTTTTTTTTTTAGCCTCCTAAAAGGGTCACCGGCGGTTCAAAGGCCCGAATTATAAAATTATAAAATGGATAAGGCTATCTTGGGCGAAGGACAGAAGCTGCTGACCCAGGTACAAAGCCAGACAGAAACAAGCTAAGGTACGCAACCTGGCCTTTTCAAAATCAGGGCCAGCTGGGGGACGCTGGGAGTTGAAGTCCACCAGTCTTAAAAGTTGCCAACTTTGGAAGCCCCTGCCCTAAATGATTGACAGCCTGAGCGTGGCTGGCTGGGGGATGCTGGGAGTTGAAGTCCACAAGTCTTACAGTGGACAAGTTTGAGGACTCCTCTCCTTCAGGGCTTTTCAACCTTTTCGCCCATCGTACCACTTTTAGGATAGGGCAACATCCGAGGACCACCAGTCGCCTAGCAAGGGGTCAAAAACTTGATGACCAAAAAAAAGAAAGAAAGAAAGAAAAAGTGATAAAGTACAGGTAGTCCTCGACTTACAACACTTCATTTAGTGACTGTTGGAAGTTACAATGGCACTGAAAAAAGTGCCCCCCCCCAAGCCACAGCCGAGCAAGACACCTGCCTGCCCGCCCGGCGGCGTTCTTCCTCCTGTCCGAGGTTTCCACTGTTGTGAGCATTTCTGTTGAGGATTGGCAGTGGGGGTGGGGTGGGGGTGTTTGGTTTTTATCCCCCCCCCCGTCTGCTGGGTGGTTGCAGCAGATTTTGGTCACATCACATGACCCTGGGACACTGTGACCGTCATAAATATGAATCAGTTGCCAAGTATCTGAATGTAAATCACAAGAGCCTGGAGATGCTGCAACATTCCAGCTGATCGGCGCTTCTTCTGGGCTCAGCAGAAGCGCCAGGATCAGCGCCGAGCTCCACCTGGAGCCTGGCGCTGATCCTGGCGCTTCCGCTGAGCCCTGACAGTCCCAAAGAAGCGCCAATCAGCTGGAAAGCGGCACTGATCCTGGCGCTTCCGCTGAGCCCTGAGAGCCCTGCAGCTCCAGCCGTCTCTCGCTCAGGCTTGTGCGGTGCTGCCACCGGTTCAGCCCATTCCCCTCCCCGGCTACCATTTTTCTAGGATGGTCGCATACGACCTGTATGGACCACAGGTGGTACCCGTCCCGCTGGTTGAAAAGCCCTGCTCTAAATGATTGACAGCCTGAGCATGGCTGGCTGGGGGATGCTGGGATTTGAAGTCCACAAGTCTGACAGTTGACAAGGTTGATCCCTCCTTCCTCCTTTGTCTGTGTCTCCCTTCCCTGGGACTGTCTGCCAAGGTTTGATTCCATCTGTCATCGGCTCGCTTAATGACGATTAAGGATTGGCGCATCTTTGGAGCCCTTCCCGGTCCTTGTCAGGCGTTTCCTGTTGGATGACAGACTGCATCTCTCCGTTGGCTTTTGAAATGCTTTTCCCCTAAAACTCATCCTCAAGGCTTATAATTTAATGTTGACTTTAATAGTTTAAACAGTTGTTGTTGTTGTTGTTTTACGTGCATTTGGATTGCAATTGATCTTGGCAGTCAGGATAAAGAGGCTAATAAACACAAATATAGAATAATAATGAATAGATATCTGCTAGCAGCAGCGGGACCACCATGCCCCCTCCCTTTGCTGGGGGGATTTTTGGTTAGAGAAAGGAGAAAGGTTTTTAAGAACGGAGGGGGGAGCAAATTCCTTCCTTTCGCACCAAATGTGACACATTTGCTTTGTTCACACAAGGAAAAGACTGAAAGCAACAATCTCTAAGGGGATTGAGCGGGGGTTTCCATTCAATGTTCAATTCAGAATAGAGCTGAAAGGGACCCTGGAGGTCATCTAGTCCAACCCCCCCTGCTCAGGCAGGAAACCCTATCCCATTTCGGACAAATGGCTGTCCAGTCTCTTCTTAAAAACCTCCAGTGTTGGGGCATTCACCGCTTCTGGAGGCAGGTGGTTCCACTGGTGAATTGTTCTCACTGTCAGGAAGTTTCTCCTTAGTTCTAGGTTGCTTCTCTCCTTGAATAGTTTCCATCCGTTGCTTCTTGTCCTGCCTTCAGGCGCCTTGGAGAATAGCTTGACTCCCTCTTCTTTGGGGCAGCCCCTGAGATATTGGAACCCTAGAGAAAAGAAGGATAAGGGGTGACATGATAGCCGTGTTCCAATATTTGAAGGGCTGCCACAAAGAAGGGGATCAACCTATTCTCCATTTTCGCCAGCACTGATGATGTTACCTAGTTGGGTCGTGAAATGTCCGCAAGAAAACCACCCAGCTCAGAGAGCACCAAGGACCCTACAGTCTTCCTCCTCCCCTCCTCCTCCTCCTCCCCCTCCTCCTCCTCCTCTCAGCAAATCCCACTCCCTTCTAGCACTGATGAGGTTACCTAGTTGGGTTGTGAAATGTCTGCCAGAAAACCACCAAGCTCAGAGAGCACCACAGCTCAGCCCTCAGCTTAAATACTCTCTTTCTGTTGAGTGATTTAACATTAGAATCACAGCATCACCGCAGATTTTATTATCTGGCTGGTTAAACCAGCCAGAATCTAGAAATTTGATAATTAAACAAATGCATAAATAAATACATAACTATCCCAGAGTTGGCAGGAGCTTCTGCAGTTGTGAATGGCCCCGATTTGATTCAGTGTTGTGGTTGTTGTTGTTGTTTCTGGATCTAGCAAAGATCGTGCAACAGGATCTTTAGGTGATCACCCCCAAAATCTTTTTAGATTTTAGTACCCAGCTGGTAATCTGCTCCTACTCTTATTTCTTTGTGATCATTTTTGGCAGTACTCTCCCTCTTAAAATGCTGAGCTCTGTTTTTTTACACATCCTCCCCGCTTTTAATTGCTGCTTTGATTAATTGTCTAATGAGTATGTTGCAATTTGACAGGTCTTATTTATGTCTTTTATTGGATGTCACCCTGACGGCAAATTGTTGTGGGGCAACTTACACCTTACAGGAATTACGTAAAGTGCAGTGCCCCCCCCCGCCCCCGCGTCTTGTTTTCCCCAAATTAATTACACCCGGAGAAAAGGATGTGCCAGGCAGATGTTTAGACCGGATTTGACATTGTGGTCCACCTGTTGAGCGCCTCCCTGAGAGAGGCAGGTGTGGATTGTTTGACGGTGTTTCACATATTTCAGCAGGATGGAAGCTGTTCTGAGCAAAACTGCCTTCCGCAATTGATGGGTGGCTTTTCTCAGCGCTGAGGGTGCTCAAGTGGTGCTCCAGATGTTTTGGGATTGTACTCTGTTGCTACTACCTTTGCTTTTGTTCTGTTTCTGTTTGCAGATCTTTCTCTTTGGTTTATCTTCTCCGGTTCTCTCTTCTTATTTTGGTTCGTTGCCATCAGCCAGATGTTCAGAGCAGAATTGGCCTTTTTTTGGTCCACCTATTGAGTCCTGGGATAGACAGATGTTGCTGGTCCACCTACAAGGACCTGGGATAGACAGATGTTGCTGTTTGATGGTGTTAAGGGGTCTCCTCGCGGGATGCACAGCTGCCTCTTGCAATTGACTGATGGCGAATTTGCCAACAGCAGGGGTTACTATTATGGTTTGTTACACGGTCAGCCAGATGTTTAGACTGGATTTGGCATTTTTGTCCACCTCTTGAGTCCTATCCATGGACCTGGGAAAGGCAGATGTTGTTTGATGGTGTTACGGGTATCGTTGGAGGATGTAAGCTATTCCGAGTAAAGCTGCCTTTTGCAATTGACTGATGGATAATCTGTCAATGACGATGGGGTTCAAATGATACTCCAGATGTTTTGGGATTGCACTCAAGGCTCCTATTGCTATCAGTACTACCCTTGCTTGCCTTTGCCACAGTCTTTCTATTTCTATTTGTAGGTCTTTATATTTTGTTATCTTCTCCAGTTCTTTCTAGTCTATTCTGCTGTCTCCAGGCACTGCCACGTCCATTATCCAGACTTTTGTGTCTTTCTTATCGACAATTGTTAAGTCCAGAGGTGTGATGTGGCAGGTCTGAATTCTAAAGTCTCAGAGCAGTTGTAAATTTTCCATTTTCTACGACTCTCTCTATTTTATGGTCCCACCAGTTCTTGCTTGCAGGCAAATGATATTTCTTGCAAATCTTCCAATGTACCATTGTTGCTACTTTGTCATGCCGCTGCTGGTAGTCAGTTTGTGCGATCTTCTTGCAGCAGCTTACCAGGTGGTCCACTGTTTCTTCAGATCCTTTGCATAGGCGGCACTTACTGTCTGTTGCTGTCTTCTCAATTCTGGCTTCGTATGCATTTGTCCTTAAGACTTTGGACCAATTCACCAGGAGACAGTGAGTTCTAGTCCTGCCGCAAACATGAAACCCAGCTGGGTAACTTTGGGCCAATCAGCAGGTGACTGTGAGTTCTAGTCCCACCTTAGGCATGAAAGCCAGCTGGGTGACTTTGGGCCTATCACCAGGAGATGGTGAGTTCTAGTCCCACTTTAGGCATGAAAGCCAGCCTTATGAAAGAAAGCCTTATGAAAGAAAATCTTATGAAACCAGATTGCAACGCCTTGGTCTCTTCAGCCTTGAAAGACGGCGTTTAAGGGGTGACTTGATCGAAGTGTATAAAATCATGCATGGGATAGAAAAGGTGGATAGAGAAAAATTCTTTTCTCTATCACACAATACCAGGACAAGGGGGCACTCCCTAAAGCTTATAGCTAAGAAAGTGAGGACAAATAAAGGGAAATATTTCTTCACCCAGAGGGTCGTTGATTTATGGAATTCACTTCCTGAAGGGGTCGTGACAGCTGTCAGCCTTGACAGCTTCAAGGCAGGGCTAGATAGATTCATGGAGGCCAAGTGTATCGGTGGTTATTAAAACGGATGTCCATGTGCCGCCTCTATGTTGGTTGAGGCAGGCAGGATTCCCTTGAGTCCCATTTGTTTGGGGGTCAAGGGAAAGGGAGGGTTTTGCCTTCTCTTTCTGCTCAAGATCCCCATGTACAATTGGTGGGCCACTGTGTGACACAGAATGATGGACTTGATGGGCTTTGGCCTGATTCAGCAGGGCTCTTCTTATGTTCTTATGTTCTTATGGGTGACTTTGATTTACATATAAGGTAATAAAGGCAGGATAAAAATCTAATGAGTAAATAAGAATAAACAATTAGCTTGGCTGATAAAACCAGTACTGCCCTCAGCTCAAGAGGCCACATTTAAGTATCTTTGCTTTCCGCCCGGTCCCTGTATTTCAAAATCCCACATCCAATACTTCAACAAAAATGAAAGGTTAAAACTAAAGTGGAAAGGGACCCAAACGTCCGCCCTTAACAATTGCCGTCAGTTGTCAGAAGTGTGTCTTTTCCATCGTAAACCCCTCTTCTTTCTCCTGCCTGTTGGAGTTGTGTTTAGATTGAAAACATTCCGCAGCTACTTCTCTGTGCCGTTGTGTGTCTGCTGTACAGCAATTGCACAGTGTTTGTTATGTTTAATTACATTCACAAGAGGCTCTGAGTTCGTCTAGCCTCAATGGGGGAAGATGCACACAACTGTCGCTTTTGCGTTAACTCGGCTGTTATTTATAAAAGCAAGAAAATGACCACAAAGAAATTCTCTTTCCGAAAAAGATCCAGCTGCTGGTTTTTTTAAAAAAAATAAAATAAAATAAAATAAACAGCCTAACTGAGGTTTCCAGATGGAATGTTGAATGTTCAGCCGGAAGGACGATGCTCGAAGAAAAATCTCCAAACTCAAGAAAAGGGAGGTCCCAGGAACATTTCCAATCTTGAAAATTAGGATGGTTGTGTTTTTTAAAAAATAAAAAAATTTTTAAAAAAATCTTCATTCCTCGTTGCCTTCTGCACAATTAGCTAAATCAAAATAAATGTTGTGGCTCTCCGCCGGCTAAAGCAATCCTTAATTGAATTTGTTATAGTACATTAAGTTTGGTGAGGAGGTGTTCAAAAGGCCATCTCCTTTTTCTCGCTTTGCTAATTTTGGTTTGCAAAAGAGAGGGGGGGGAAGCAAAAATCAAAGGCAGATGGAAACAGGGAAGCCTCGTGGAAAGGCAAGCAGGAAGGGAAAGAAAAATAAAATCAAAGCAGAATTAAACTTTTTTTTTCCTAACTAGAAGACTTAGGCCTAGGCAACCTTGGCTCTTTTATGACTGGTGGACTTCAACTCCCACCTTGGCTCTTTTATGACTGGTGGACTTCAACTCCCAGAATTCCTCAGCCAGCCACACTGAGGGGAAAGGGAGAGGTTTCCAAGCTGAGCCATGCTGGCTCACAGGAATTCTGGGAGTTGAAGTCCACCAGTCATAAAGCAGCCTAAGCCTAGGCCAGAGGTAGGCCACCTTGGCTTTTTTATGACTGGTGGACTTCAACTCCCAGAATTCCTGAGCCAGCCACCCTGAGGGGAAAGGGAGAGTTTCCAAGCTTAGCCATGCTGGCTCAAGAATTCTGGGAGTTGAAGTCCACAAGTCATAAAGCGGCCTAGGTCAGGGGTAGGCAACCTTGGCTCTTTTATGACTCGTGGACTTCAACTCCCAGAATTCCTGAGCCAGCCATGCTGAGGGGAAACGGAGAGGTTTCCAAGCTTAGCCATGCTGGCTCAGGAATTCTGGGAGTTGAAGTCCACAAGTCATAAAGCGGCCTAGGTCAGGGGTAGGCAACCTTGGCTCTTTTATGACTGGTGGACTTCAACTCCCAGAATTCCTGAGCCAGCCATGCTGAGGAGAAAGGGAGAGGTTTCCAAGCTGAGCCATGCTGGCTCAGGAATTCTGGGAGTTGAAGTCCACAAGTCCACCCTTCACATGGTCTTGATTCTATCCCTCTGTTAATGCAGCCTAGCACTGTGTTGGCTTTTTTTGGCAGATGCAGCAGCACCAGCAGCACACAGCTGGCTCCTATTTAAGGGATTGTCCACTAGGACTCCGAAATCCCTCTCACAGTTGCTACTATTGAGCAAGGTGCCACCTATCCGATACCTGTGCATTTGGTTTTTCTTCCCTAAATGTAGAACCTTACTTTTTCCACCATTAAAAAAATCTTGAAAAAAATCTATCTTGCTTGGCAAGGGAAATTTTGGGATCAATAGTCGTCATAAGTCAAGGACTACCTATAGTGAACAATGGGTTCGCTTAACAATTCATAGGTGTTCACTTCACAATGGTTGCAAAAAGGTTGTAAAATTGGGTGCCGTTACATGGTGCCCTCCTCCTTTATGACTATCACTACTTACGACTGAGATTGTGGGTTCAGTTATGGATGTATGTCGAGAACTACCCATATACAAAGCTGACATGCTTGGGTGATCCATCAAACTTCCTTTATGACTGGGCTGATATCTCACACACTTTGCCTGCTTACCGACGTAACTTCCTGCCTGGGTTTGCACACCACATAAAGTTGCCAAGGAATTGGACCTTCAGCTTAACATGCTAAAAACAAACAGAACGAAAGCCAGGCTAAAAATATAAATTTGCACATTATGAGCCTGTGTTCTGTTAGATCACTGATTGGGTTCAATGTTGCGTGAAGACTGTGGCTTCAGATGCCCATTCAAGAACACAATGCGCATATGATATCTTAGAGTGCATTTCTTCCCGTGCAGTTTTTGAACCACAATTTATATAAAAGAGCAAAATAAGTTCTTTCCCCGCCCCATGCCATCACTCTGCTAAAAAACTAATTCCCACAACACTGTCAAACTATCTCGTAAGGCAGCGTTACTATTATTCTACTCATCTTTCCTATTACCTGTTTCCATATCTCCTTATGACTGCAACTTTGTTGCTTGTATCTTACAATGTATCACTAGAGTGTTGTTATCTTATGATTTATGATAAATGTATTTTTACGATGACTGTGATCACGATTTATCATTGTTTTATGCACATTGAGAGCTTATGCACAATCACATTGGCCAATAAAGAATATTCTGTTCTGTTCTATATTTTCTATTCTACTCTACTCTACTCTACTCTACTCTACTCTACTCTACTCTACTCTACTCTACTCTACTCTACTCTACTCTATTCTCTATTTTCCATTCCATATATTCTATTCTATTCTGTTCTGTTCTATTCTCTATTTTCCAGTCCATTCCATATATTCTATTCTATTCTATTCTATTCTATTCTATTCTATTCTATTCTATTCTATTCTATTCTATTCTATTCTATTCTATTCTATTCTATTCGTTTTCCATTCTATTCTATTCTATTCTAAACATCATTTCCAATAAATGAAATATATTGCTCAGTTCTCCGGCAATCATTTCACTTGTCTTTTAATCACATGCTCTAACTTAATATTTTTCAAATTTGTCAACTTTAAGGCAGGTGGACTTCAAATCCCTGAATTCCCCCTGCCCACCAGCTCCTGACAAACCAATTCAGTGGGACAAGCCAGCTTTCCTTAACCATGGCATGTTTCATTTAATAACTGTGCGGATGGCCTTAACAGCTGTGGAGGGGGAAAGGTCATAAAATAAATAAAATTCTGTTCCTATTGGGGTCATCAGGCGACGATTCCCTGTATAGTGATTTTTCTCTGCAATTTTTCCAAAGAGATGCTGTTTGACTGTTTGAGAGCCCCCTCAGTTAAAAACGACAAAGGCACAGTGGTCTCCACGCCATGGCATAATTTATTTAGGCAGGACCAGACTTTTCACCTACCAAATATTTCTTTCTCATTTGTACCGCAGTAGAAGTCCTTGACTTACGATTACAATCCAGCCTAATTTTTCTCTTGCTAATTTTTCTCTTTTCCCAGAGGTTCGTACTGCTTCCTCCCTCCTAGCTTTCTGAAAACTGTTGAAAACACATTTATGCAGACAGGTTTGGGGCGTGTGAGCTCCACTCTGCCCCTGGGCCTTTGATTGTGACTGTGTGTTGTATGAGTGAAATAAATTACCTAGTTTTTATACTGTAAATTGTAATTTTAATTGATTTTTATGTTATGTTTTTTTATACTTGTATTCTTGTTGTGAGCCGCCCTGAGTCTTGGGAGAAGGGCGGCATATAAGTTTAATAAATAATAATAAATAATAATAATAATAAGCAAGACAGTTGTTAAGTGGGTTTTGCCCCATTCTATGACCTTTCTTGACACAGTTCAGTTTCAATCAATCAGAACAGAGCTAGAAGGGACCTTGGAGGTCTTCTAGTCCAGCCCTCTGCTCAAACAGGAAAACTTATATATCGTCTCAGACAAATGACTGTCTAGACCAGGGATAGGCAACCTTGGCTCTTTTATGACTGGTGGACTTCAACTCCCAGAATTCCTGAGCCAGCATGGCTCAGCTTGGAAACTCTCCCTTTCCCCTCAGCATGGCTGACTCAGGAATTCTGGGAGTTGAAGTCCACCAGTCATAAAACGGCCTAGGCCTAGGCCAGAGGTAGGCAACCTTGGCTCTTTTATGACTCATGGACTTCAACTCCCAGAATTCCTGAGCCAGCCATGCTGAGGAGAAAGGGAGAGTTTCCAAATTGAGCCATGCTAGCTCAGGAATTCTGGGAATTGAAGTCCACAAGTCATAAAGCGGCCTAGGCCAGAGGTAGGCAATCTTGGCTCTTTTATGACTCGTGGACTTCAACTCCCAGAATTCCTGAGCCAGCATGGCTCAGCTTGGAAACTCTCCCTTTCCCCTCAGCATGGCTGACTCAGGAATTCTGGGAGTTGAAGTCCACCAGTCATAAAACGGCCTAGGCCTAGGCCAGAGGTAGGCAACCTTGGCTCTTTTATGACTCATGGACTTCAACTCCCAGAATTCCTGAGCCAGCCATGCTGAGGAGAAAGGGAGAGTTTCCAAATTGAGCCATGCTGGCTCAGGAATTCTGGGAATTGAAGTCCACAAGTCATAAAGCGGCCTAGGCCAGAGATAGGCAATCTTGGCTCTTTTATGACTCGTGGACTTCAACTCCCAGAATTCTTGAGCCAGCATGGCTCAGCTTGGAAACTCTCCCTTTCCCCTCAGCATGGCTGGCTCAGGAATTCTGGGAGTTGAAGTCCACGAGTCATAAAAGAGCCAAGGTTGCCTACCCCTGATCTAGTCTCTTCTTAAAAACCTCCAGTGATGGAGTGCCCACAATTTCTGGTGGCAAGCTGTTCCACTGGTTAATTGTCCTCACTGTCAGGAAGTTTCTCCTTAATTCCAGGTTGCTTTTCTCTTTGTTCAGTTTCCAACCATTGTTTCTCGTCCTTCCCTCTGGTGCTCTGGTGAACAACCTGCCCCCCTTCTTTGTGGCAGCCCCTCAAATACCGGAAGACTGCTATCATGTCTCCCCTATTTCTTCTTTTCTTCAGACTGGCCAAACCCAAGTCCTGCAGCCGTTCTTTGTATGTTTTGGTCTCCAGAAGTTGCTCTTCTCTGAACTTTTTCCAAAATCTCAGCATCTTTTTTTTTGGTAGTGTGGGGACCAAAACTGGTTGTAGTACTTGATAATAGAGGAGGAACTGGCAGGGGCTGAGAAGGAGATATCAAGGCAGGGGTAGAGGATACTTTTGATCCATTCAAGGATGGGCGCAGCACCTTTCAACTCGGTAGAACTTTCAAGCTGGATCTTCATCCAAGAAGAAGAACAAGTGGAAAAAACGTAGCATAAAATGAGCTAAACGTTTTGGTTATCCACATGGGAAAACATGTGGTCGAGGGGCTTGAAATGTACATTGTGTTCCAGCCTTAAAGAGGATTTTATTTAAATTGCGCCCTGAGAAATTGCCTAGAATGCATAAAGGCGCTTTGGATGCCTGTTGAACACGGGGACAGCGTGAAGGGGACATTCGGTCATGTTTGGTCACGGCTGTGTGAAAAGCCAGGACATTTCGCCTACCAATACGTGCACTAATTCAGAAGATTTTAAAACAAATGGAAGAGAATGTTTGTATCTCAGGGTTGAACGGTGGGGGTCCTGGGTGCTCTCTGAGCTGGGTGGTTTTCTTGCAAAGGTTTCATGACCCAACTAGGTAACATCATCAGTGATAGATGGGTGTGGGGTTTGGGTGGGGGAGGAGGAGGAGAAGGACTATGGGGTCCTTGGTGCTCTCTGGGCTTGGCTGTTTTCTTGCAGGCGTTTCATGACCCAAACTAGGTAACATCCTCAGTGCTAGAAGGGAGTGGGTTTAGGAGGAGGAGGAGGAGGAGGAGGAGGAGAAGAAGAAGAAGAAGAAGAAGAAGAAGAAGAAGAAGAAGAAGAAGAAGAAGAAGAAGAAGAAGAAGAAGAAGAAGAAGTTGGAAGGGACCTTTGAGGTCATCTAGTCCAACCCCCTGCTCAGGCAGGAAACCTGAGGAAGAGGAGGAGGAGGAGGAGAAGAAGAAGAAGAAGAAGAAGAAGAAGAAGAAGAAGAAGAAGAAGAAGAAGAAGAAGAAGAAGAAGAAGAAGAAGAAGAAGAAGAAGTTGGAAGGGACCTTTGAGGTCATCTAGTCCAACCCCCTGCTCAGGCAGGAAACCTGAGGAGGAGGAGGAGGAGAAGAAGAAGAAGAAGAAGAAGAAGAAGAAGAAGAAGAAGAAGAAGAAGAAGAAGAAGAAGAAGAAGAAGAAGAAGAAGAAGAAGAAGAGGAGGAGGAGGAGGAGGAGGAGGAGGAGGAGGAGGAGGAGGAGGAGGAGGAGGAGGACTGTGGGGTCCTTGGTGCTCTCTGAGCTTGGTGGTTTCCTTGCAGATGTTTCATGGCCAAACTAGGTAACATCATCAGTGTTAGAAGGGAGGAGGAGGAGGACTGCAGGATTTCTTGGTGTTCTCTGAGCTTGTTTTCTTGCAGACATTTCATTACCCAACTAGGTAACATCATCAGTGCTAGAAGGGAGTGTGGGAGGAGGAGGAGCAGGAGGAGGAGGAGGACTGTGGGGTCCTGGGTGCTTGGTGGTTTCCTTGCATACGTTTTCATGGCCCAACTAGGTAACATCATCAGTGCTGGAAAGGAGTTGGATTTGCTCTCATCTTGTATAGTAGTGATTTGCCCTGTCGGGGTTCCTGGTGGTTCCTTGATTAGGTTCCTGTTTGCTGTTTGATTTGTTTTTTGTCAGAACTGACAGTTGCTTGACTGGGGTCTTGTTTATAATGCCAACAAGCTAAAAGCAAAGAACAGGTTAATCAGGGAATCAAATAACTTTATACAATATACTATTGTAGATGATGGTGATGATGATAATGATGATGATTCCACTAATATATGAGAGCAATCCCACTCCCTTGTAGCACTGATGATGTTACATACTTGGGTCATGAATTATCTGCAAGAAAACAGAGAGCAACAAGGACCCCATAGTCCTCCTCCTCCTCCACCTCCTTCCTCCATTCCACAAACCCCAGTTCCTTCTAGCACTGAAGATGTTACATACTTGGGTCATGAATTATCTGCAAGAAAACAAGCAAGTTCAGAGAGCAACAAGGACCCCATAGTCCTCCTCCTCCTCCTCCTCCTCCTCCTCCTCCTCCTTCCTCCATTCCACAAACCCCAGTTCCTTCTAGCACTGAAGATGTTACCTAGCTGGGTGATGAAACGTCTGCAAGGACCCCACAATCTTCCTCCTCCTCCTCCTCCTCCTCCTCTCCACAAACCCCCCTCCCTTCTAACACTGGTGATGTTACCTAGTGGGGTCATGAAACGTCTGCAAGAAAACCACCAAGCTTAGAGAGCACCCAGGACCCCACAATTTAAAAAACTAACGCACAATTGAAAGCAGAGGCTTTTCTGGTAGGGCTAATGGATAAACAGCTGGGGGAAAAAAAACTTTGTTTTTAGGCACGACAACTGCAGCGAAGACGGTTACCCGTTCCAAAGTGGAAAGATCCAGTTCTGCCCACAAGGGAAGAATGGTTGGTGAAGATGATAATTTTATAATTTTAGAACTGTAAGCCATTCCAGAGTGACTTGGTTGAGTCGGGTGACTATAGAAACTGAACGAGTAAATAAGAAAAATAAATAAAAGGATGGAACTTGCAGAGATAGCTAACTAAACCAGCTTCCGTGATTAGGGGGAAAGACAACCCCTGCTAGAAACCTTTTATAGACTTTTTACGCGAATGGCAGAAAAGAGGAACTTTTGATTTGTGCTTTGGATGATTAGGAAATATTTGACAATGGAAAAAAGAAAAAAAAAACTTTGTTGTCACCCCAAAATAAGAGATGAAACTTTTGTAATCGTACTTGTATGGGCTACAAATACATTTGGAAACCTTTTCTATTTCTGGGTGATTTTTTGGCCAGTCACCAGGAGATGGTGAGTTCTAGTCCTGCCTTAGGCATGAAAGCTGGCTGGGTGACTTTGAGCCAATCACCAGGAGACGGTGAATTCGAGTCCCGCCTTAGGCATGAAAACTGACCAGGTGATTTTGGGCCAATCACCAGGAGTCAGTGAGTTCTAGTCCCACCTTAGGCATAAAGCTAGCTGGGTGACTTTGGGCCAATCACCAGGAGACAGTGAGTTCTAGTCCCGCCTTAGGCATGAAAGTCGGCTGGATGACTTTGAGCCAATCATCAGGAGACGGTGAGTTCTAGTCCGCCTTAGGCATGAAAACTGACTGGGTGTCTTTGGGCCAATCACTAGGAGACTGAGAGTTCTAGTCCTGCCTTAGGAATTAAAGCTGGCCCAATCCACCTAACAGGGTTGTTGTCTGAAAGAAAAAAGAAGGTACCTTGGATATGTTTGCCACGTTGAGTCATTTGTAAAAAAGGTGGATTACAAATAAAATAAAAAGGAAGGGAAGGAAAGAGGAGGAGAGGAGAGGAGAGGAAAAGGGAGGAGAGGAGAGGAACGGAAAGGAAAGGAAAGGAAAGAAGACAGAAGTGAAGGAACGGAAAGAAGACAGAAGCGAAGGAAAGGAACAGAACGGAAAGGAAAGGAAAGGAAAGAAGACAGAAGCGAAGGAAAGGAAAGGAACGGAAAGGAAAGAAGACAGAAGCGAAGGAAAGGAAAGGAACGGAAAGGAAAGAAAAGAAGACAGAAGTGAAGGAAAGGAAAGGAACGGAAAGAAGACAGAAGCGAAGGAAAGGAACAGAACGGAAAGGAAAGGAAAGGAAAGAAGACAGAAGGAAAGGAAAGGAACGGAAAGGAAAGAAGACAGAAGGAAAGGAAAGGAACGGAAAGGAAAGGAAAGAAGACAGAAGGAAAGGAAAGGAACGGAAAGGAACGGAAAAGAAAGGAAAGGAAAGGAAAGAAGACAGAAGCGAAGGGAAAGAAAGGAAAGGAGAGGAAAGGAAAGGAAAGAAGACAGAAGCGAAGGGAAAGAAAGGAAAGGAGAGGAAAGGAAAGAAGACAGAAGCGAAGGGAAAGAAAGGAAAGGAGAGGAAAGGAAAGGAAAGGAAAGAAGACAGAAGCGAAGGGAAAGAAAGGAAAGGAAAGGAAAGAAGACAGAAGCGAAGGGAAAGAAAGGAAAGGAAAGGAAAGAAGACAGAAGCGAAGGGAAGGAAAGGAAAGGAGAGGAAAGAAGACAGAAGCGAAGGGAAAGAAAGGAAAGGAAAGGAAAGAAGACAGAAGCGAAGGGAAAGAAAGGAAAGGAAAGGAAAGAAGACAGAAGCGAAGGGAAAGAAAGGAAAGGAAAGGAAAGGAAAGAAGACAGAAGCGAAGGGAAAGAAAGGAAAGGAAAGGAAAGAAGACAGAAGCGAAGGGAAGGAAAGGAAAGGAGAGGAAAGAAGACAGAAGCGAAGGGAAAGAAAGGAAAGGAGAGGAAAGGAAAGAAGACAGAAGCGAAGGGAAAGAAAGGAAAGGAAAGGAACGGAAAGAAGACAAAAGCGAAGGAAAGGAAAGGAAAGAAAGGAAAGGAAAGGAGAGGAAAGGAAAGGAAAGGCTTTTTAGGCTAAAACTGAGAAAGCCCAAAAGAGGTGATTGTATTAGGGAAGGACAAAGAAGTTTAAAAACAAAGTTTCCCCTGTTTCCCCTTTGGCACAGGGGCCCTGCCCGGAGCCAATTCCCTATTCAGGGTGTCCTGTTTTCACCCCTCTTCCCTTCCTCGGCTGGCATCAACCAGGAATGTCTCTTCCGAAGCTGTCACTCCTTCAGCCATCCCAAAATAAGATGGGAGTTTTGAGGAAAGATTTCCTGGGCATCTGCTCTGCCTCAAGGGATCCCTAGGTGGGCAGAAAAGGACAAGCAAGGACATCAGGAGCCCAAGGAGACCTCAAACCCCCCCCCTCCCCCGTCAAAGACTATGGGAAAATATGTGCATTTTTTCACACGGAATCCATGCGGCCCAAAGCTGGAACTTGGCAAATCACTCGTGTTCTTTTTGGCACGGGAGCCCCGCTAAGCCTGGAAAAGGAGCATTGGGGGGGGGGGGTTACATTTTGCAAAGGTTTGCTTCTGCAGCTTTCCAGATAAAGCCAGCCAGCCAGTCTCTCTCTCTCTCTCTCTCTCTCTCTCTCTCTCTCTCTCTCTCTCTCTCTCTCTCTCTCTCTCTCTCTCTCTCTCTCTCTCTCTCTCTCTCTCTCTCTCCCTCTCCTCCTCTCCCTCCCTCTCTCTCTCTCCCTCTCCTTCCCTCCCTCCCTCCCTCTACTCCCTCTCACTCCCTCTCACTCCCTCTCCCTCCATCCCACTCTCCTTCTCCCACTCCCTCTCTCTTCCATTCTCTCTCTCTTTTTCCCCCTCCATCTCCTTTTGCCCGCCTCCCCCTCTCTCTCCCTCTCTCTCCCTCCCTCCCCTTCTCTCACCTTCTCCTTTCTCTCTCCTTCCCTCTCTCTTCCTCTCTCTTTCCATCTCCCTCTCCTCCTCTCTCCCTCCCTCTCTCTCTCTCCTTCCCTCCCTCTACTCCCCCTCCCTCCCACTCTGTCCTCCCACTCCCTCTCTCTTCCATTCTCTCTCTCTTTTTCCCCCTCCATCTCCTTTTGCCTGCCTCTTCCTCCCTCCCATTCACCATCCCTCCCTCTCCCCCTCTCTCTCCCTCCCTCTCTCTTCCTCTCTCTCTCCCTCCCTCTCCCTCCCTAGCTAGCTTTCATGGCTTAGGCAAAACTTGAACTCACTGTCTCCTGGTGATTGGCTCTAAAGTCACCCAGCCAGCGTGAAAGCTAAGGCAGAACTAGAACTCACTGTCTCCCGGTGATTGGCCCAAAGTCACCTAACTAGCTTTCATGGCTTAGGCAGAACTAGAACTCACTGTCTCCTGGTGATTGGCTCCAATTCACCCAGCCAGCGTGAAAGCTAAGGCAGAACTAGAACTTACCATCTCCTGGTTGATTGGCTTGAAGTCACCTAGCCAGCGTGAAAGCTAAGGCAGAACTAGAACTCACTGTCTCCCGGTGATTGCCCCAAAGTCACCTAGCTAGCTTTCATCGCTTAGGCAGAACTAGAACTCACCATCTCCTGCTTTCTAGTCTGGAGTCTTAACCAGTTGAGCCAACTGACTATGGTTACGATTAATCCAGACAGGGCAAAAAAACTGAAGCCACAACTCACCCTGAATCTGTTCCATCTTCGAAGGAAGGGATGGGCATTACAGACTGGAAACCGTTCTTCGACGCCAGGGAAATGAATTTTCTAAAAATCCCCTGAAAATGGTGACATTTGAAGCTGCAAAAATTCCAAAGGGACCCAACCTTTTTTGAACATCCGGCGATTCCTTGCTTGCTCGCTTCGAAACCTTTGAAAGAGAGTCTTGTTTTTCGGAAAAGCTAGGATGAAAAGAGAAAAGCTGGCAGGAATCAGGGGTGGGGGGGAAAATGTCTCGCTTTCGTTTTGTCTTGGTTTTAAGAAAAACTAACGGGAACTGCTATCTTGGTTTGCATCCCAGTTCATGGTGGTTAAAGCCAGGCTTTTAGTGGCATTGCTTGTATTTGGGGGGGGGGAAACCGTCAAAATTCTTGCAACGGGGCCAAGTTGGGGCCCAGATGAGAAACCCCAGAGAGCCGTCAAGTTGCGGTTTCAACACTGCCGCAACGTAGCTACCGGAACTCACTTAGCAGATCATAAATATCACCTAGCACAGGGGTTCTCAACCTTGGCAACTTTAAGACTTGTGGACTTCAACTCCCAGAATTCCTCAGCCAGCTTTGCTGGCTGAGGAATTCTGGGAGTTGAAGTCCACAAGTCTTAAAGTTGCCAAGGTTGAGAACCCCTGACCTAGCACGCTTCGCCCGGAGATAATTTTAATCTGCTGCAAAGTTTTAATGGCTCCCTCTGGCCCACACAGATTCCAAAGCCAATTTGTCTGCTGAATCGCTTTGGAAGTAGCCAGCGATCCTCGGTTTACAACCATGATAGAGCCCCAAATTTGCATCGCTAAGCAAGACGGCTGTTAAGTGGATTTTGCCCTGTTTTACGACCTTTCTCGCCGCAGTTGGTTGAGTAAATCGCTGCAGTTGTTCAGTTAGTGACACGGTGGTTAAGGGCATCTGGGTTTCCACTTTGCCGGTCAGAAGGTCACCAAAAAAAGGGATCACGTGATCCCGGGATGCTTCTGCAACCGTCATAAATAGGAGTCGGTTGCCAAGCGTTTCACTTTTGATCCCGTGACCAACGGGGACGCTGCGACGGTTGTGAGCGTGAGGAAAAGTAAGTTGCTTTTTTCAGTGCCGCTGTAACTAAGGGTCATATATTGAACCGTTGTAAGTCGAGGACTACTCATACTTTAAAAAAAATTGAGAAGGACAGAGACAAACATCTCCCCGTTGTGAGTTGTGTAGTCCGCGGTGTGTTACAGCCGCAAACTTCAGCCCTTGCATTTTGCAGTGTGGAAATAATCCGTCGGTGCGCGGTCTTTTCTGCACCACAATGACGGACATGCCCACTCAAACACACACACACACAGAGGCAGGAATCCTGGCTTTGGCCAAACCGGGAATTGCAGAATGAATAAAATCTTCATTTTGTTGTGTAACAGATCACTCTTAGCTGAACACAGAAGCATTGTGAAGCGGTGGAGGAGAAAGATAATTTGGCTGGACCCACAGATGTGTGTGTGTGTGTGTGTGTGTGTGTGTTTCCCCTATGGGTGGGAGAAACGGGTCTGGGGAGGGAGCATGGCTGCAGCAGAAAAAAAGTGATTTATTTATTATTATTCCTCCCTTGTTTCTGGTGGGCTTCCGTTCTTTTTTCTTCAGCCGCTTTTGAGGTGGATCCAAGAAATGGACCTCATCTCGAGGTGGTGAGACAGGAGGCTGCAAAGGGTCAGTGGTTTTGGCCAGATGGGGAGGGGTCATTAAGCGAATCACATAGTCATTAAGCGAATCTGATTTGCCCCGTTGACTTTGCTCGTCGGAAACCGGCTGTCGCAGATCACAGGAACCCCACCCCACCCCGAAGTGCTGCAATCCTCTCGTAAATACACAGCGGAATTTTGATCCTGCAACCGTGGGGATGCTGCGACGGTCGTAAGTATGAAGACTTTGGTCGTAAATGCGAGGACTGTGGGGGGAAAACCCGCTTTTTCAGGGCCCTTGTAATGTCGAACCGTCGCTAAACGAACAGTCGTAAGTCCAGGAAGACCCGTGTTTCTTTACGAACGCTGGTTCCTGCTTTTTGAATCGCCATGTGTATTTTATGTTTTGTGTTTGTTTTTAATTGTGTTTAAAAGGCGGGATACGCTGCTCAGGGTGAGTGTGGCTTGGATGGGCTCAGGCCTGTTTCTGTTCCTTTCAGGAATAAAAATAAATTATTAGAGAAATAAACTCCTTGCAAGCTACATGAGAGAGACAGACGGGTGAGGAGAGAGAAAATTCAGCTCCATTTTGGCCTTTTCCAGTGCCGGAGTCAGAATGAGGGAAAACTTTTTCCTCAGAAAAGAGGAGATTGCATTACAGTCCCCATTGTTGCCAGCCAACGTGAAAGGAAGCTTAAGAATTCAAAATTAATAGAATTAAGGAGAAATTTCCTGTCAGGGAGAACAATTAATCCGTGGAACGGCTTGTCTCCAGAAATTGTGGGTGCTCCATCATTGGAGGTTTTCAAAAGGAGACTGGACAGCCATTTGTCTAAAAGGGCATATAGAGTCTCCTGCCTGAGCAGGGGGTTGGACTAGATGACCTCCAAGGTCCCTTCCAACTCCGTTATTCTGTAAAGGTTCAGAAGAGAAGGACTAAGGGTGACATGATAGCAGTCTTCCAGTATCTCAGGGGCTGCCCCAAAGAAGAGGGAGTCAAGCTAGTCTCCAAAGCACCTGAAGGCAGGAGAAGAAGCAAACTAGAACTAAGGAGAAACTTCCTGACAGTGAGAACAATCAACCAGAAATCGTGGGCGCTTCATCACTGGAGATTTTTAAGAGGAGACTGGACATTCACCAGTCTGAGACGGTATAGGTTCTCCTGCTTGAGCAGGGGGCTGGACTAGAAGACCTCCAAGGTCCCTTCCAACTCTTATTCTATTCTATTCTACTCTACTATACTATACCATACTATACTATATTATTTCCATATTCTATACTCCACTCTATATTCTATTCTATTCTATATCCTGTATTCAGTGCTATTCTATTCTATTCTATATCCTGTATTCAGTGCTATTCTATTCTATTCTATTCTATTCTATTCTATTCTATTCTATTCTATTCTATATCCTGTATTCAGTGCTGTTCTATTCTATTCTATTCTGTTCTATTCTATTCTATTCTATATCCTGTATTCAGTGCTATTCTATTCTATTCTATTCTATTCTATTCTATTCTATTCTATATCCTGTATTCAGTGCTATTCTATTCTATTCTATTCTATTCTATTCTATTCTATTCTATTCTATTCTAATTCTTTCCCATTGTTATTTCTATTCTATTCTATTCTATTCTATTCTATTCCATTCCATTTTTTTCTATTCTGTTCTATTCTATTATATTCTATAATTATTCTATTCTATTCTATTCTAATTCTTTCCCATTGTTATTTCTATTCTATTCTATTCTATTCTATTCTATTCTATTCTATTCCATTCCATTTTTTCTATTCTATTCTATTCTGTTCTATTCTATTATATTCTATAAATATTCTATTCTATTCTATTCTAATTCTTTCCCATTGTTATTTCTATTCTATTCTATTCTATTCTATTCTATTCTATTCTATTCTATTCTATTCTATTCTATTCTATTCTATTGATGAAGCCTTTAAGCCAGTTGCATCCCTAAATCAATGTTTCTCAATCTTGGCTTCTTTCAGATGGATAGATTTCAACTCCCTGCACTGCGTTCTAGAACTTTAACATGAAATAATAAAAATAATGAAAGTATTATGGGGATGAGCACCTGTTTCCCCTTCTCGCTTTCGAGATTTCGAAGCTTTCGGGCCTCTAATAACAACCGATCCCTTTCAAGCCTCTTTGACACTCGGATTTAGCTCCGATACCTCGCTAGCGCCGGCTTTGTACCCATTATATGAATTAACAATACAGTCAGGCAAGAGTCATGATTCATCTAAAATTAAAAGGCATTCAGGCTGACTCAGAAAGTTATTTTTAGAATTCCTCAGGGCAAGAATCCTGCAGCTTGGAAGAGGGCAAGGGAGCCCCCTGCTGGAAGACAGCAGCATTACACTTTGGATCATTTTTAGCTAGAAATCTGGAATGACTTATAAAATAATTTTGCACTGCTCAGGTGACCCTGAGGACACAGGTAATCCTCCAAATGGCCTCAACAACTCTCTAAAAGAAGGCAGATGACCAGCTGTCTGCAAGGAGTGAAGCAAATTTAACAGCTGCAGGGATTCACTTAAGAACCGTCGCGAGAAATATGGTAAAAGGGGTCCAAACTCAGCATCCCAAAACTTTCAGTGACAACCCCAAAGGTGCTTTTTTCAAGAGACAACTGGACTTTCTTGTTTTTCTTTTTTTTTTTAAGACGGTTGCGGTGTCCCAGGACCACGTGGTCAATGTTGCAGCCTTCTGACCAGCAAAATTCACTGCTGTTGCAGTTGTGTATTGTCAGAATAATCTGGGGGTCCAATTTGGGGGGTCCAGCTCAAACCAGGATCGCCCAACAATAAATACAAATGAAATCCAGACAGCTTTGAGGAAAGGAAAATTATTTATTCCCAAAAGCAAAGAAGTTTGCCTTGAGGGCAGCTACAGAGAAAATGGGGTACAGAGACACTGTTTTATAGGGGAGCATGTCCTGATTGTGGAAATGTACAGGTGCTGATTCTAGGCCACAGGGGTAAGCAACCTTGGCTCTTTTATGACTCGTGGACTTCAACTCCCAGAATTCCTCAGCCAGCATAGGGAACTCTGGCCCCTTTATAACTTCTGGACTTCAACTCCCAGAATTCCTGAACCAACATGGGGAACTACGGCTCCTTTATGACTGGTGGACTTCAACTCCCAGAATTCCTGAGCCAGCCATGCTGAAGGGAAAGGGAGAGGTTTCCATGCTTAGCCATTCTGACTCAGGAATTCTGGGAGTTGAAGTCCACGAGTCATAAAAGCCAAGGTTGCCTACCTCTGGCCTAGGCCTAGGCCGCTTTATGACTGGTGGACTTCAACTCCCAGAATTCCTGAGCCAGCATGGCTCAGCTTGGAAACCTCTCCCTTTCCCCTCAGCATGGCTGGCTCAGGAATTCTGGGAGTTGAAGTCCACCAGTCATAAAAGAACCGAGGTTGCCTACCTCTAGAGCAGGGGTCCTCAATCTTGGCAACTTTAAGACTTGTGGACTTCAACTCCCAGAATTCCTCAGCCAGTCTTAAAGTTGCTAAGGTTGAGGACCCCTGCTCTAGAGTAATATTTGAGGGGCATGGGTGTGTGTAGGTACATGTCATCTATGATGCTTATTCTCTTGTGAACAAGCAGCTCTGTTTAATTAACTCTACTTCTGTTTACAGACCTTCTCCTTTGATACGTGGATTACATCTGGGTAACTTATTTGGAGGCTTAAGGAAGTTTAAGTAAACGATTTCTCCCGTTGGCTATTTTTACTTGATTAACTTAGTTTCAGCTCGGTTGTCAATTATCTAGCAGAGATGCTCATTCTCAATCTATGGGGGATTCTATTAACGTTTAAGGGGAGATGGAGAGAACATAAAGAATAAACTATATTTTGATACAAAACTTCCCACAGCTCAACCCCAGCTCCTGTTCATGAATGGTATGGAGCTCAGCGCTCAATCCCAGCTCCTGTTCATGAAAGGCATGGAGCTCAGCGCTCAGTCCCAGCTCCTGTTCATGAATGGTATGGAGCTCAGCGCTCAATCCCAGCTCCTGTTCATGAAAGGCATGGAGCTCAGCGCTCAGTCCCAGCTCCTGTTCATGAAAGGCATGGAGCTCAGCGCTCAATCCCAGCTCCTGTTCATGAATGGTATGGAGCTCAGCGCTCAATCCCAGCTCCTGTTCATGAAAGGCATGGAGCTCAGCGCTCAGTCCCAGCTCCTGTTCATGAATGGTATGGAGCTCAGCGCTCAATCCCAGCTCCTGTTCATGAAAGGCATGGAGCTCAGCGCTCAGTCCCAGCTCCTGTTCATGAAAGGTATGGAGCTCAGCGCTCAGTCCCAGCTCCTGTTCATGAATGGTATGGAGCTCAGCGCTCAATCCCAGCTCCTGTTCATGAAAGGCATGGAGCTCAGCGCTCAGTCCCAGCTCCTGTTCATGAAAGGTATGGAGCTCAGGACTCAAACCCAGCTTCTGCTCATGAAAGGTATGAAGCTCAGGACTCAAACCCAGCTCCCGTTCATGAAAGGAATGGAGCTTAACACTCAATCCCAGCTCCTGTTCATGAACGGTTTGGAGCTCCTGCTTTGTCCTAGCAAGACCCTTTCTCAAGTCTTCTTCCATCTTGCTTTCAGGTTCCTTCTTCCCTTCCCTGAAGCCCTCAGGAATGGCCTTCAAGATTATCTTCTGGCTGGGCTACTTCAACAGCTGCGTGAACCCCATCATCTACCCCTGCTCCAGCAAAGAGTTCAAGAGAGCGTTCATCCGTCTGCTGAAGTGCCAGTGTCGTCGGAGGAGGAGGCCCATCTGGAGGATTTATGACCACCCTTGGCGAGGGGCCTCCGTCAAGGGCCCTAGCCAAGACTCGGAGAGGGAGCCCCGTTCTAAGATCTCCACCCTCAACGGCTCCTTCATATTGAACTCCAGCAGCTTGGAACGATCAAGCAGGAGGAGAACTCTGAACTTGAAGAGATGGAGGATATTCTCTCCGTTCCACAAGCCCACCGTCCAGCTGAAAGAGAAAATGAACAGTCTCTCCCACAAAATGCGCGGCAGCTCCCTCAGAGGCGGCGTGGCGGCCTCCTTCAAAACGGAGGTGGAGTCGGTGTCCATCGGCATCCCCAATGAGTTCTTGGAATGCATTGATTACCACATGTACGACGATCTGACCGACTCGGAGTCTTGTGGGCTCAAAGAGACGGATATTTGACACTAAGGGGGGCCGCTCGGGTTTTTCTGGATTCAGTTTGGTCGGTCTCCATCTTATAAGTGGTTGGTTGACCAAGGTGGATGCACTCCATGAGTGAGACAGGTAGACTAACCAAGGTAGTTATACCCCCGTTGGTAGAATCTACGCTTTGCATTCAGAAGACACCACATAACATTTTTGGGAGCTTGGTGCTCTCTGGGTGATTTTCTTGCAGATGTTTCATGACCCGACTAGGTAACATCATCAGGGCTAGAAGGGAGGGAATTTGCTGGAAGGAGGACTGTGGGGGTCCCTGGTGCTCTCTGAGCTGGGTGGTTTTCTTGCAGATGTTTCATGACCCAACTAGATAACATCATCAGTGCTAGATGGGTGTGGGGTTTGGGGGGAGGAAGAGGAGGACCGTGGGGGTCCTTGGTGCTCTCTGAGCTGGGTGGATTTGTTGCAGACGTTTCATGAACCAACTAGGTAACATCATCAGTGCTCGAAGGGGGTTAGGTTTCTCTCTCTGATTTTATACAGGCAATCCCCCCTCCTTTCTCGCACTGATGATGTTACCTAGTTGGGTCATGAGAAGTCTGCAAGAAAAGCACCCAGTTCAGAGAGCACCGAGGACTCCCATAGTTCAACCCTGAACTACGAAATGTTCTCTTCTCTGGGTATACATACCCTGGTCTCCAAAGAGTAAAGAGCAGTCTATCATAACCCTGGTTGCAAATTGAGTCGCAGTTATCTAAAGAAGGCCAGTTGGCCACAATGTTGAGAATGATAAGTACAGATAGTCTTCAACTTACGACAGTTGAGGCCCAAATTTCGATTGCTCAGCAAGGCAGTTGTGAAGAGAATTTTGTCCCATTTTACCACTTTCCTCACCCCTATTGTTCGGTAAATCACTGCCCTTGTTAAATTAGTAACACGGTTGTTAAGTCAACTTTGCTTGTCCAGAATGCTGGCTGGGGATTTCTGGGAGTTGAAGTCCACAGATCTTCACGGTTGAAAATCACCGCATTAGGGGAAGAAAAATCAACTATAAAACAGTTCCTCTTTGTTGTGACTTCATCAATGCATTAAGTTAATTAAAAAAAAAAAAGACAAAACAGTAAGCCAGAATCTGCCACACAGCCACGGATGGGGGAAGCCAAGTTAATAATTTATAAGTAATTATTTCTACTTTATTTAAAGTACTAGATGTCCTGGAACTGTCAGCTCTAAGTTAGCCCAAAATAATTGTCCCCCAAAATATTCCACTTGTACTAGAACAGGAACTCACTCAAATCTATGGACATTGTACTTTGCCAAGTGATTTGGCACAAGGATTCCTAACTATCCCACGTAATAAAAAAAATAAATGCGGAACAACAGACTCAAAGGGACCTTGGAGGTCATCTAGTCCAACCCCTTGCTCAAACAGGGGGTCCTCTTCCATTCTGGACAAAATCCATGATTCAGAATTCAACGACTTATAACAAATTGCGTATCTGTTTTCGGGCCCGGCACGAGACCCCAAATCAGGGGCTGAACTTGGCTACTTGTCTGTCTAACAGGCTACCTGACTGTCTGACCTTGAGAAAAGGGACAATAACATTGACACAAAGACTTAATTATAACTTGGTCCAATGGTGTGAAGCACTTTAAGAAAAGCCCTTCTGCCATCTTCTAAATCAGGGGGGGGTTCCCCTCCCCCCAATTTTGGCAACTTTAAGACGGGTGGACTTCAACTCCCAGAATTCCCCAGCCAGAACACACACACCCCCGCGGGTCCCGATGCACCTTTCCCCTCCATGCAGCTTGGTGCAACTTTAGAATTTTCAAATGAAAAGAGAGAGCCAAAGAGATCAAAATATAATCCCTCCCAGAATTCCCCTGCAGCCCTTATTATTCCCATTTCTCTAGGACCAACCTCTGGGGCCATGAAGTGCCAGGTTTCGTTCTCATAGAAAGAAGAAAGAAAAGAAATATATTTCATTGCACTTAAACTCAGCTTGGTGGACAGTTTTTTTCCTTCAATCCGGTATTTCCTAAATCAACCATCTATCTCAACATTTTCCCTTTGGGGGTTAGGTCATCAAACGGAGGGACCAGGAGGTGATGGTAATTGCTCAGGTGAAGACTTAAATAAAACGGGTGTGTTTGGGTTTGGTAAATCCACTGATGGCGCAGTGATTTTTAACTTTTTGAGCCCAAAGGACATGGTGTCCCCTTTGAATGGGATGCTGGAGACCTCAATAGTTAGAGGTGCACAGGCGAAGTAAATTGCAGTGTCCTGCAGTGGGACAAATGCATCTTTGTCTTGTTTGAGAACTGCATGGAGAAATACAGTGTTAACTTGAATTGTATTCCAGGATTGGCTTGTCTTCAGCTGAGAGGAATTTGCAATCATTTAAGACTTTTCAGAAATTTGTCCTTAAGGTCTTCACATTATATAGTTTTGAATACCACCATGTCCTAGAGGTATTATTTATCATTGGAAAAGAACAGCTTCCACGCTCCATTTTTTAAAAAAAAATTTCTGGGGAGAAAAAAAAAACAGTTTTGGAAAAAAAACAATTTTTCCATTTCCCCCCCCCCCAGGCCTCCCATCTCTAGTAAACATGGCAACTTTAAAATTTGTGGACTTCCAACACCCAGAATTCCTCAGCCAGCCATGAATTCTGGGAGTGGAATTCCACCAGTCTTTGATTTTGGAATTGTGGGTTGTTGAAGTCCACCAGTCTTAAAAGTTGCCATATTTGGAAAACCCTTGGCCTAGAGCAGGGGCCTTCAAGCTTGGCCCTTTTATGACTTGTGGACTTCAACTCCCAGAATTCCTCAGCCAGCCATGCTGAGGGGAAAGGGAGAGGTTTCCAAGCTGAGCCATGTTGGCTTAGGAATTCTGGGAGTTGGAGTCCACGAGTCTTAAAGTTGCCAAGGTTGAGGATCCCTGATATAGGGCAGGGGTGGGGAACCTTGGCTCTTTTATGACTGGTGGACACGTGCCTGGCTGAGGAATTCTGGGAGTTGAAGTCCACAAGTCATAAAAGGGCCAAGTTTGAAGATTCCTGGCCTAGAGGAAGAGTGGGTAGCCCTAGGCCAGGGGTAGGCAACCTTGGCTTGTGGATTTCAATTCCCAGAATTCCTGAGCCAGCCATGCTGAGTGGAAAGGGAGAGGTTTCCAAGCTGAGCCAGGCTGGCTCAGGAATTCTAGGAGTTGAAGTCCATGAGTCAGAAAGCGGTCTAGGCCTAGGCCAGAGGTAGGCAACCTGGACTCTTTTATGACTCGTGGACTTCAACTCCCAGAATTCCTGAGCTAGCCATGCTGAGGGGAAAGGGAGAGGTTTCCAAGCTGAGCCATGCTAGCTCTGGAATTCTGGGAGTTGAAGTCCACAAGTCATAAAGCGGCCTAGGCCTAGGCCAGAGGTAGGCAACCTCAGCTCTTTTATGACTCGTGGACTTCAACTCCCAGAATTCCTGAGCCATCCATGCTGAGGGGAAAGGGAGAGGTTTCCAAGCTGAGCCATTCTGGCTGAGGAATTCTGAGAGTTGAAGTCCACGAGTCATAAAAGGGCCAAGTTTGAAGACCCCTGGCCTAGGCCAAACCTCAATTAATGTAAAAGTGAATTATGATGGATTCAGTTCTATGGATAATGCATATTCTTCCTGTAATTGTTCGTTTCCTTGTTCTGTTATCCTGAAAATGTCAACCTAGGGCAGGTTTGGTTAGAGTTATTTGAAGGGTTTCGCACTTTGCAAGCAGCTGCAGGCCCCCTCCCCCCCAATTGTGCATATTTGCTGGGGGTGTGATGCGGGGAGTGTTGAGCTCATGTTGAAAAATGTGTTCCCTGATATATGTACGAGCAGCATTGTCAAGAAACCACAGCAGTGTGAATGGATGCAGTCAGGCGATGGTGAAAAAAAGGGAATTGAATCCCAACGATGCTTTTTCATGGCTGGACTTGCTTGTATTTCTTTGAAGACATTTCACTCCTTATCCAAGAAGCTTCTTCAGCTCTGACTAGATGGTGGGGAATGGAAAGATTTATACTCCTTGCAGACAGCTGATCATTTGCATCCTTTTAGAGAGTCGTTGAGGCCACTTGGAGATTTATCTGTGTCCTCAGGGTCAGCTGAGTGCTGCAAATGGATGTGGAGCCATCTTGGAACTGCTGAAAGGACTGTGTTGTGGACAGGAGATAGATAATTTTGTATCTGTCCAACACAGATAAGCCTCCAAAGCTTCCAAGTGGTCTCAACAACTCTCTGAAAGAATTGCAAATGACCAGCGGTCGGCAAGGAGTATAAATCCTTCCATTCTCCACCATCCAGTCAGAGCTGAAGAAGCTTCTGGGATGAGAAGTGAAATATTGTACTTGTATTATTTGCTGTGAGCCGCCCTGAGTCTGAGGGCGGCATATAAGTCAAAATAAACAAATAAACAATAAACAAATATCTTCAAAGAAAAACAAGACAGGCCAGTTGCATCCTGAAAAAGTATTTTTGGGACCAGGGTGACGGAGAATCTCCACATGACAAGTAAAGTGAAGAATCCTGAATTTAAGGAATGATTTTTGAAGCGTCCTGAATCTAAGGAATGATCAGCTGATTCGTACACTTACGGGTTGGTGTGCAAAAGGATCTGTGGCTGCCTGGCTGAAGTCCTAATGCAAAGAACGCTTAAATTCACATGTATGTTGCAAAATCCTCTCGATGCTGCAATTTCCACTGGGGAAGAGGCGAGCTTTGTTCTTGTTGTTGTTGTTGTTTCCCCACGTTCAAAAAACTCACCTCTTTGACACTGGGAATTTCTCCACCCCTCTGGGGGGGGAAAAGGGGAAAACAGCCCTAGTAGAGATTTTATCTTCAGTTACAGGTGAAAAATGCAGATGTGACGGAGCTGGAGAGAGGCGACATTGTATTAAAGAAGAAACGGACACCCGAACCTCAGAAATATAATGCGGAATTCTAAAATCTGGGCCGGAGAGCCAAACCGTCCTCTGCATTTCTGCCGGGCGAATGTTTTATAACCTTTCTATTTTATTGTTTACAACTGTGTACATAGGTGTACATTTCATTGAGCGGACCTTTGGATATTCTACGCCCGATTCCTCAGCCCCTTCCTCCTTAAAAAAAAACAACTGCAAGTGTATTTATTCGCTGAGGAAAACCGATGGGTCGATTTCCTGTCGACTTTCCCCACACAAAAATGTACATTATATACTGTTTCTTTGTACTAAATACGTGCACAATTCTTCGTTCGGTGCATTGTTTTCTGACACGGTGTCGGTTTTTCCTTTCTGGATGGCTCGGGGCTTCTCCTACTTAACCCGCAAAACATAAATGTGTAGTTTACCTCCACACGGGAGAGGTCCTCGGCTTAATGACCGCAGTGGAGCCCGAAATTTCTGTGGCTAAGCGACACGGCGGTTAAGTGAGTTTTGCCCCATTTTACGGCTTTTCTTGACACAATTTGTTAAGCGAATCACGTCAGCTGTGAAGTTAGGGAGACGGTTTCTAAGCGAATCTGGCTTCCCAGTGGAATTGGCTTGTCAGGTCATAAAAACGGGATCAGGTGATTCCCAGGACATGCTACCATCATAAACCACCTGCCTCCAGAAGCGGTGAATGCTCCAACACTGGAAGTTTTTAGGAAGAGACTGGACAGCCATTTGTCCGAAATATTATAGGGTTTCCTGCCTGAGCAGGGGGTTGGACTAGATGACCTCTAAGGTCCCTTCCAACTTTACTATTATTATTATAAATAGGAGTCAGTTGCCAAGCGTCTGAATGTTGAACACGTGACCAGGAGGGGGGGGAGGATGCTGCAAGGGCCGTGTGAAAAATGTTCATGTGAATTTTAATTCCTTGATTGGGGGGTGGATGCTGCAATGGTCCTAAGTGTGAAAAACGGTCCTCAGTCACTTTTTCCAATGCTATTGTAACTTCAAACGGTTGTAAGTCGAGGACTCTCCTGTACCAGCAAACTTGCACTCGGCACGTCTGTGAAAAATGCTGATTTAAAACTTTCCGGTGCAACAATTTGAGGTGCGGCCTTCCAAACAAGGCCAGAGTTACACAGCCTTCCCCTTGTTTATTAAGGCCACACAGGGAATCTGGCATCCAGTTTTGGGCAGTGATGTAAAAAAGATGTTGAGACTCTAGAAAGTGCAGAGAAGAGCAACAAAGATGATTAGAGGACTGGAGGCTAAAACATATAAGGAACAGTTGCTGGAATTGGAAATGTCTAGTTTAATGAGAAGGACGAGGGGGGACATGACAGCAATCTTCCAGTATCTCAGGGGCTGCCCCAAAGAAGAGGGAGTCAAGCTCTTCTCCAAAGCGCCTGAAGGCAGGACAAGAAGCAACGGATGGAAACTAACCAAGGAGAGAAGCAACCTAGAACTAAGGAGAAACTTCCTGACAGTGAGAACAATTAGCCAGTGGAACAATCTGCCTCCAGAAGCAGTGAATGCTCCAACACTGGAAGTTTTTAAGAAGAAACTGGATAGCCATTTGTCTGAAATGGTATAGGGCAGGGGTTCTCAACCTTGGCAACTTTAAGACTTGTGGACTTCAATTCCCAGAATTCCTCAGCCAGCAAAGCTGGCTGAGGAATTCTGGGAGTTGAAGTCCACAAGTCTTAAAGTTGCCAAGGTTGAGAACCCCTGGTATAGGGTTTCCTGCCTGAGCAGGGGGTTAGACTAGATGACCTCCAAGGTCCCTTCCAACTTTATCATCATTATTATTGTTGTTGAGACTCTGGAAAGAGTCCAGAGAAGAGCAACAAAGATGATTAGAGAATTGGAGGCTAAAACATAAGGAATGGCTGCTGGAATTGGGAATGTCTAGTTTAATGAAGAGAAGGACGGGGGGGGGGGACATGATAGCAGACTTCCAGTATCTCAGGGGCTGCCCCAAAGAAGAGGGAGTAAAGCTATTCTCTCCAGGTGGCCATTAAAATCTGACGCCACTTAATGATAAATAATCATTAAGTCTGGTGTGAAAAATGCAGCTAGCAGATCTGGCTGCAAACATCCACAGGGCCACTAGAGGGCGCAATGTTAAAGCGTTCAAGTTTTCCATTTGTCTCCATTGCTTTCTGATAAGTCCTCCATTTTACAACAGGTCATTTAGTGACCATTCAAAGTTACAACAGCACTGAAAAAAGTGACGACTGCTTTTCACACTTACGACCATTGCAGCCTCCCCAGGGTCACGTGATCAAAATGCAGACGCTTGGCAACTGACTCATATTTATGACGGCTGCAATGTCCCGGGGTCACATCATGACCTAGTGTGATCTTCTGACCGGCAAAGTCAATGGGGAAGCCCGATTCACTTAACAATCGTGTTACCCACTTCACAACCACAGGGATGCACTTACCAACCGTGGCGAAAGAATGTCAGAAAATGGGGCAGAACTCACTTATCAACTGTCTCACTTAGCGACAGATGTTTTGGCCTCTATTGTGGTAGTAAGGTGAGAACGATCTGTATTTACAGCTCGGATCTAATCGCTCTGGAGTCTAGAACGTGAGTTTTGTTGTTTTTTAAATCATAAATGAACATACTGATTTTTCGGTTATAGATGTGAACACCAGAGGGCAGCAGTTACCCACTTTTTAATACAAAGACATCAAGGAAGCAAATTACGGTAGTCTTAAAATATAACCGATTTATTATAGTGCAAGAAGACTAAACATTCTTAAATATTCCTCAAATGCTGCAGAGGTTTGTCTATTCTATTCCATTCCATTCCATCTATTCTATTCTATTCCTTATTCTATTCCATTCCATCCCATCTATTCCATTCCGTTCCGTTCTGTTCTATACTATTCTTATTCTATTCTATTCTATTCTATTCTATTCTATCCTCTATTCTATTCCATTCCATTCTATTCCATTCCATCTATTCTATTCTGTTCTGTTCTGTTTTTATTCTATTCTCTATTCTATTCTATTCTCTATTCTATTCCATTCCATTCCATTCCATCTATTCCTTATTCTATTCTATTATATTCTATTCTATTCTATTGTTGTTCTGTTCTGTTCCGTTCCGTTCTATTCTTATTCTATTCTATTCTATCTCTATTCTATTCTCTATTCTATTCTATTCTATTCTCTGTTCTATTCTATTCTATTCTATTCTCTGTTCTATTCTATTCTATTCTATTCTATCCCATTCTATTCTGTTGTTCTATTCTATTGAATATTTTCTATTCTATTCCATTCTATTGCATATTTTCTATTCTATTCTATTCTATTTAATTAAACTCAATGAAATAACTAAAATCAGCAAGATATCCTGACATAGAACGAGACATAACAAACAAAACAATGTATCATAGCCAAATCTTGAAGACCAGTTTGGTCTAGCGGTGAATACATCAGGCTAGAAACACGGAGATGGTGAGTTCTAGTCCCACCTTAGGCATGAAAGACAGCTGGATGACTTTGGGCCAATCACCAGGAGACAGTGAGTTCTAGTCCCGCCTTAGGCATCGAAGGCAGCTGGGTGTCTTTGGGCCAATCAATCAGGAAACAGTGAATTCTAGTCCCACCTTAGGCATGAAAGCCAGCTGGGTGACTTTGGGCCAATCACCAGGAGACAGTGAGTTCTAGTCCTGCCTTAGGCACGAAAGCCAGCTGGGTGACTTTGGGCCAATCACCAGGAGACAGTGAATTCTAGTCCCACCTTAGTCATGAAAGCTGACTGGGTGACTTTGGGCCAATCACCAGGAGACGGTGAGTTCTTGTCCCTCTCCAGGTGGTGCCCCATCCAAACAAATCGCAAATCTGGTGCTGCTTAGCTTCCGAGATATCTTCATATAAAGGGTTTGATGCTACCACCCAGCGTGGTTGCTGTACAACTGCTCTAGTTTCCATGTCATCTGATTGACAAGATAAAGTTACGAAAGCATGTCTTCCATCCTGGATTTATTTCAAACGGCAGCCCTTCCTCCCACGACTTCCAAACAGGTCTAATTTTAAATGATCCGGCTGTAAACAATGGCTAAATTTAGGGCAGCAGGAGAAATCCATACCCCATCATGAAGGGTAGATTGTCCCATAGTGAACCTACCGGTCAGATAATGTTATATCTGGGAGAGAACAACTAGACTAAATGAAGCAGGTTGGTGCCCAAATTAAGGGGTGCAAGGAGAACTCTATTTTTTTTTCCTTCTCCAAGTGTTTTGAGACTAGCAATTATATTGTGTGGCCACCAGCGTCAGGACTCATAGCAGAAACTGTAGAGTAATGCAGTGTCTACAAATCATAGCACTCCCACATAGATGAACCAAAGCACGGGATCCAGTATATACATAGACCAGGGGTGGGGAACTATAGCCTTTTTATAATTTATGGACTTCAATTCCCAAGCCAGCATGGGGAACTAAGGCCCCTTTATGACTTCTGGACTTCAACTCCCAGAATTCCTCAGCCAGTATGGGGGAACTATGGCCCCTTCATGACTTGTGGATTTCAACTCCCACAATTCCTCAGCCAGCATGGGGGAACTATGGCCCCTTCATGACTCGTGAACTTCAACTCCCAGAATTCCTGAGCCAGCATGGCTCAGCTTGGAAACCTCTCCCTTTCCCCTCAGTGTGGCTGGCTCAGGAATTCTGGGAGTTGAAGTCCACCAGTCATAAAAGAGCCAAGGTTGCCTACCCCTGGACTAGGCCTAGGCCGCTTTATGACTCGTGGACTTCAACTCCCAGAATTCCCGAGCCAGCATGGCTCAGTTTGGAAACCTCTCCCTTTCCCCTCAGCATGGCTGGCTCAGGAATTCTGGGAGTTGAAGTCATAAAAGAGCCAAGGTTGCCTACTTCTGGACTAGGCCTAGGCCGCTTTATGACTCGTGGACTTCAACTCCCAGAATTCCTGAGCCAGCATGGCTCAGTTTGGAAACCTCTCCCTTTCCCCTCAGCATGGCTGGCTCAGGAATTCTGGGAGTTGAAGTCCACGAGTCATAAAAGGGCCTTAGTTTCCCCAGCTCTGACCTTTGTCATGATTAAAAAACAAAAGAAACAACTAAGGAAGACACATGACAAAACCAACATCTTCAAAGGAATAAAATTCACAAGGGAAGAAGAAAACACACCACCCTTCCTGGATATCCTCCTCAGCCGAGGAAATGACGGAAAACTAGAAACACATCTACTGAAAAACAACCCAGACTAAACAAGGGCTCCACTATCAAACGAACAAAACTCTGGAGTTTCTAGCAATTTCTAGTCCCACACCTCAACCATGACAGCCAGCTGGGTAACTTAGGGCCAATCACCAGGAGGCTGTGAGTTCTAGTCCTGCTTTAGGTAAGAGCGTTTGGGCCAATCACCAGGAGTGGGTGAGTTCTAGTCCTGTGTTAGGCAGGAAAGCTGGATGGGTAACTTTGGGCCAATCACCAGGAGGCTGTGAGTTCTAGTCCTGCTTTAGGCAAGAACGTTTCGGCCAATCACCAGGAGGTGGTGAGTTCTAGTCCTGCTTTAGGCAAGAACGTTTTGGCCAATCACCAGGAGGTGGTGAGTTCTAGTCCTGCTTTAGGCAAGAACGTTTCAGCCAATCATCAGGAAGTGGTGAGCTCTAGTCCTGCTTTAGGCAAGAACATTTCGGCGAATCACCAGGAGGTGGTGAGTTCTAGTCCTGTCTTAGGCAGGAAAGCTGGATGGGTAACTTTGGGCCAATCGCAGGAGATGGTGAGTTCTAGTCCTGCTTTAGGCAAGAACCTTTGGGCCAATCACCAGGAGACAGTGAGGAGAAGAAGGTGGGATGAGGAAGGAGGAAGAGGAAATAGGAAAAAGGAGGTGGAGGAAAATGGAAGGGAGGAAGAGAAAAAGGAGAAGGTGGGATGGGGAAGGAGGAAGAGGAAATAGAGGGGGAGGAGGAGGAGGAAATGTCACCATGCTTCTGGCAATGAACGCTGCCCACACACCAGAAAAGGGTAACCATTGCAACATTTATTGAACTATAGAAGGCACTTACAATACTGGGAGAGTGAGAGAGAGAGAGAGAGAGAGAGAGACAGACAGACAGACAGAGAGACAGAGAGAGAGAGAGAGAGACAGACAGAGAGAGGGGGGGAAAGAGGGAAAGAGAGAGAGAGAGAGAGAGAGAAAGAAAGAAAGAAAGAAAGAAAGAGAAAGAAAGAAAGAAAGAAAGAAAGAAAGAGAGAGAGAGAGAGAGAAAGAAAGAAAGAAAGAAAGAAAGAAAGAAAGAAAGAAAGAAAGAAAGAAAGAAAGAAAAGAAAGAAAGAAAGAAAGAAAGAAAGAAAGAAAGAAAGAAAGAAAGAAAGAAAAAAAAGAGGAGAATCTCTCCAGAAATAAAGTCAGAAAAAGCTCGGACACGAGGAATTCAACCTTTGCCCGGGCAGAAGGGGGCACGCCCTTTCCTGTTAACGATACAAGGAAGGTGAAAAGAAACTTTACAGTCCACCAACGAGGGATTAAAATAGCGAAGACTATTTTTTTTTTTTTAGTATAAAAAAGATAAAAATGTTTCTACGATCAGGGTGTTGTTGTTTTTTTAAAAAAGAAAAAGAAAAGAAAGAAAAAAGAAAACAGTTTTGGTTCAAGATGCCCAACAGTCAAAAGGAATTCAGAGTGGAAAAAGTCCTCTGCCGGTTCCCCCGTCCATCTCAATTCTTGCAGGACAGAAGATCTTGGTACATTTCCGTCAGATGGGTGGCCTCTCTCTGGCCTGACAGCAAAGCACCATGGGTAGTGGAGTAGTACTTCCTGTGCGTCGCCTCGCCCGAAAACATCACCTGCATCGGCTGGAGACCCAGGGGAGGGAGACAGCCGGAGGAGAAAGAAGAAAGAGGGAAGGAACTTAAGAAACGTTTCACAAATTCACGGACACGACGGATCGAATTACGACGGTCCATTTAAAGCAGGGGGGGTCAAACTCAATTTCACTGAGCGCCGCATCAGCATTGTGGATGCCCTCGGGGAGGGGCAGGTGGGTGTGGCCTACTGGGTGGGTGTGGATGGAGTGGGTGTGGCCTACTGGGTGGGCATGGCCAGCGCTACATCGTTCGCGTCCAGGGTGCCTGGGGGGGCCTGGGCAGGAGTGGGACAGATCTGGGGGTCTCTGGCAGAAAGGGGGGGGACCAGGGCAGAGCCCACCAAGCCAGATAGGTGAAGCAGGCGAGGGCCATTTGCTGGCCACTTCCAGGCGATGGTGCCTTTCTTCATTCCCCACAAAGGGGGACCCCTCCCCAGCATGCACCCAGGGGGCGCGGGTGACGCGGCAGGGGCTGCTTCCTCGCTGTTCCCGGACGGCCTTGTGGAGCTAAGACTGAATGCGTTTCAGCATAGATGGCCACCACAAAATTGTACACTGGCTCCCGGCCGGCCTGGGCCAGGGCCAAGGCAGCGGGGGCCGTTCCCTCACTGTTTCCAGGATGGCTTCGCGGGCCGCATGAAACCACTTCGCGGGCCGCATCCGGCCCCCCGGGCCTTGTGTTGGACACGTCTGAAAAAACGGGAACTTAGGACCCTTTTTCACACTCAAGACTGTGGCAGCCTCCACGTGGCTGCGGGATCCAAATTCAGAGGCTTGGCAATATTTGGACTCCACTATCCTGGAGTCACGCGATCTCCTTTGGCGACCTTCGGACAAAGCCACTTAACAATCCTTTTACTAACTTAACAACTGCAGGGCTTAACAACGGTGGCAAGGGAGGTCATAAAATGGGGCAGGACTCGCTTAACATGTGTCTCACTCAGCCGTAGAAATTTGGGGGTCGTAAGCCGAGGACTACCTGCCAACTATCACATTACTTCATATCACAAAACAATTCTATCACATGGCTTTTCAGGCACCAAGAGGACACCAGGAATAACTTCAGAAAATATTTATACATTCTAGATTCCTCCAGAGTCAAAAGAGATGTTCGAAGATCTAATCTGGTTTACTGGTGAAGGCAACAAGGTGGAAATCAGGAGGCTGTGAGTTCTAGTGCTGCCTTAGGCATAAAAGCTGGCTGGGTGGACTGGCTGGGCCAATCACCAGGAGACGGTGAGTTCTAGTCCCACCTTACGCATGAAAGCCAGCCGGGTGACTTTGGGCCAATCACCAGGAGACGGTGAGTTCTAGTCCCACCTTACGCATGAAAGCCAGCCGGGTGACTTTAGGCCAATCACCAGGAGACGGTGAGTTCTAGTCCCACCTTACGCATGAAAGCCAGCCGGGTGACTTTAGGCCAATCACCAGGAGATGGTGAGTTCTAGTCCCACCTTACGCATGAAAGCCAGCCGGGTGACTTTAGGCCAATCACCAGGAGACGGTGAGTTCTAGTCCCACCTTACGCATGAAAGCCAGCCGGGTGACTTTGGGCCAGTCACCAGGAGACGGTGAGTTCTAGTCCCACCTTACGCATGAAAGCCAGCCGGGTGACTTTAGGCCAATCACCAGGAGATGGTGAGTTCTAGTCCCGCCTTACGCATGAAAGCCAGCCGGGTGACTTTAGGCCAATCACCAGGAGATGGTGAGTTCTAGTCCCACCTTACGCATGAAAGCCAGCTGGGGGACTTTAGGCCAATCACCAGGAGACGGTGAGTTCTAGTCCAAACTACCTCCCAGTGTTGTCGTTGTGGTGAGGAAAATAGGGGGAGGAAGCAGTATTACCGTTTGCTGCCTTGAATTATGTATAAAGTAATAAACGCAGGATATAAATAAACAGATATATAACAACTATGATATTCTATATAGCGTCTGATATATTCAGCTATCTTGTTGTTTTGTTAATGTTTTTATGTTTATACTTGTATGTTTACCCTTCTCTTGCAGACATTTCATGACCCAACTAGCTAATAGCATCAGTGCTAGAAGAGTAAGGTTTGCTGAGAGGTGGTGGTGGTGGTGGAGGAGGAGGAGGAGGAGGAGGAGGAGGAGGAGGTGGTGGTGGAGGACGATGACGACGACGACTGTGGGGTCCTTGGTGCTCTCTGAGCTTGGTACTTTTCCTGTAGACGTTTCATGTCCCAACTAGCTAACGTCATCAGTGCTAGCAGGGAGGGGGTTTGCAGGGAGGAGGAGGAGGAGGACGACGACTGTGGGATCCTTGGGACTCTCTGAGCTTGGTACTTTTCCTGCGGACATTTCATGACCCAACTAGCTAACGTCATCAGTGCTCGCAGGGCTAATACCTACCACTGTTTTGGAACTCTCTGTGTAAGGCAAGGGTTTCGCAAGTTTCTCCACATCTGCTCCGCTCGACCCTACCTGCGTGTAGGAGTAAGAGCCGCGGATATAGGGGTTGCTGCCCCAAGAGGATCGAAGGATCCGCCGAGGTTTCGGAATGTCTGGATTCCCTAAAGTGAAAAAAAAGGAGATTGTACTCACGTGACCCTAATTTAAATGCTTGGCCAACGACTCGCATTTACGACGGTCGTCGCGTCCCAGAGTCACGTGATCCCCGTTCCGACCAGCCAAGCCCATGGGGAAGCCAGATTCACTTAACCAGGTTACTGACTTAACAACTGCAGCAATTCATTTTAACAACCGTGGCAGGAAAGGTTGTAGAGTGGGGCAAAACACATGCCTCACTTAACAACAGAAATTTTGGGCTCAAGTGGGGCCGTCAAGCCAAGGACTATCTTTATTGATTAAAAAGAGATTATTCTAGCAAGTATGACGTTTTGGTTGCGGAGAGCCGGTTTAACAGACAGGAGTTTAAAAAAAAAAAATCAAGGGGAATTTGGGGCCCACCGTTAAATAAATATTATTAAAAAGTTTGCATCCGGCTCGTTCTGATGATGGTTGTAGAGTTACCTGAGCATTTATTTATGGTCAGGCCCAGGTGGAAGAAATGAAAAAAAAAACAACCACAAGCTGAAACCAGTCAAAACAATTCTCCTTAAAACTGGTTTTTCTGCTTTGGGAAAAGTTGCTGGCAGCATCTTCAAATTAAAAAGCAAACAGATGGATCAGCAGAAAATACACCTCAGCAACACGACTGAGGTGTAACGTATGATTCACCCATGCTTCTATTCTGCAAAGCCACGAATCATCTGTAATTTTGGTAAATAACTTGAAAGCTTCACGTGGTTTGAACATCCTCAAACCACGTTAAGAAATGACTGGAGGAGGAGATGAGAGTGGGACACACGACCGAGGACTACATTTTTGATTTCTTTTGAAATGTGTAGACCACAGGTAGGCAACCTTGGCTCTTTTACAACTCGTGGACTTCAACTCCCAGAATTCCTGAGCCAGCATGGCTCAGCTTGGAAACTTCTCCCTTTCTCCTCAGCATGGCTGGCTGGGGAATTTTGGGAGCTGAAGTCCACGAGTCGTAAAAGAGCCAAGGTTGTCTACCTCTGGGCTAGGCCTAGGCCGCTTTATGACTGGTGGACTTCAACTCCCAGAATTCCTGAGCCAACCTGGCTCAGCTTGGGAACCTCTCCCTTTCCCCTCAGCATGGCTGGCTGGGGAATTCTGGGAGTTGAAGTCCACAAGTCATAAAATGGCCAGGTTTGAGGACCCCTGATGTAGGCCAATGTAGGTAGAAGTACATCCCATTCCTTGTGTAGGTGGAAGCATCTACATCTGCCTTGGTCCATCAATGGGACGTGGCTCTTCCCACAATGAGGAAGTTCCTCATGGGACTCCTTGGAAGCATCTACATCTCCCTTGGTGCCACCATAAATGGGACGTGGCTCCTCCCACAATGATGTTCCTTATGAGTCTCCTTGGAAGCATCTACATCTCCCTTGGTGCCACCATAAATGGGACGTGGCTCCTTCCACAATGATGTTCCTTATGAGTCTCCTTGGAAGCATCTACATCTCCCTTGGTGCCACCATAAATGGGACGTGGCTCCTCCCACAATGATGTTCCTTATGAGTCTCCTTGGAAGCACCTACATCTGCCTTGCTCCCACCATAAATGGGATGTGGCTCCTCCCACAATGATGAAGTTCCTCATGGGACTCCTTGGAACTACCTACCTAAGCCTTGGCCCCATGACTAATCACGGCTCCGGACCGTGATTAAGTTCAGGGAGAGCCACAACGGGGATCTGCAGGACCCATCCCTGCATCGCTCTCCACCCCACCACCTGGTCCTTCCCACCTTCTCCACCCCAACGGGAAGAAGCGCAGACCTGTAAACTTGCGAAGCATCTCGGTGCAGATCTCCGCGACGGTTTCATCATCGTACTTCTCCATGATGAGGGCCTCCTCGCCACAGATCCAGCCGCTCAGGACATAGCCATAACGCTCTGGTGGGTAGAGGACGTCAAAGCTGCAGATCTTCTTGTACCACAGCTCCTCCGGATAGGTGAGGCTCTCGGCTTCGGCCTCGTCTTCCCAGACAAACTGAAAGCTGTTGCATTCCGGGCTCCAGAAGGGTGCTTCAAATTCCAGGAAGATCTTATCGGTGGTGCTAATGCCCAGCTTCTGGATAGCCAGCACCTTCTCGTCGGGCAACGGCGGGTAGAACATGTCTTCGTGGCGCTTTTTCAGGACCCCCAAAGACACCGTCACGATGACGTGGTCGGCCAAGATGAACTCGCAGTCTTCGCACTCCAGCAGGACGCTGTACCCTGCGTTGTCTTCCAGGCGGTCTTCGTTGTGGTCGGCCACTTGCTCGATCTCCTTGCTGATGGACTGGTTCCAGTGGATACACTTGACCGGCTTGTTCAGATGGATGACCGACTCTGGGATAGACCGGGACAGGATCTCCACAATTTTCATAAAGCCGCAAGGGATGATGTGGTGGGCTCCGGGGATCTCGGTCCACTCCCCAAATTCACTGAGAGAGACTTCATCCATGCTGTGAGAACTACTCTCACAACTTTCCACCTGCTCCAGAAGAATCAGAAGACAAGATTTCCGTTAGGACGTTCTTCTCCTGATGGGAGAACACGGATGGAAGCCGTTCCTTCCCAAGCTGACAATCGTCCGGTATATATTAGGCCAATGTTAACCCTACAAGTTCAACTTCCAAATGTTGAGGCCAGTTCCCAGAATTCTCAGCTGTGGGTCTGCTAGCTGGGGAATTCTGGGAGTTGAAGTCCACACATCTGGCAGCTGTGAAGGTTAGAGAACGTTAGAGGACACTCTTATCATTCACATACGTTACGTCCTCTTGATGTACTTAGTGGTTTACCCTGACCACAGACCCTCCTCTGTCTGATCTCTCGAGTTTCCAGCTGGTTTTCATCTCAACAGATCTAGAAGGGACCAGATTGAAAAAGATCGAAACGTTGCCATTTCAAGCCAACCCTATTCATTTTCCACCAGCACCATATTTTTTTGGGGTGATGATGGCTTCAGATCAGTTTGGACTCTTGGTGACTGCCTGGACAAGTCTTGCCTTTTCTTGGAAGCATATTTGGAAGTGGTTTTCCCTGGTCTTCTTCTTGTAGGGTTGAGATAGGGTCCAAGGCCACCCAGCTGGCTTCATGGTGGAAACAAGACCAGACCTCACCATCTCCCAACTTCTGATTCCATGCCTTTATTCACTATTCCAGACTACCTCTTAACAACCTAATACAGTTGACCATATCTGCCCAGGGGTTGGCATCAGACACAATGCTTCTATGAGATGTTATGGCCCACATTTCTAACCTGAAGCACGAGGAATGTACGGTGGGCCACCAAGTTTTCAGCTCCACATCATATATACTACAGCACTCACCAATGTGAGAACTTAAGTTTGGACTGCAAACTGCACACCTCTCAAGACAACTGCTGTCAATCATAAAATATGGGGGAATTCTGGGAGCTGTAGTCTCATCGGTTTCAGGGAATGTCTAGTTTAGTGAAAAGAAAGACTAGTGGGTGTCACGATAGCAGTGTTCCAGTATCTCAGGGGCTGCCCCAAAGAAGAGGGAGTCAAGCTATTCTCCAAAGCCCCTGAAGGCAGGACAAGAAGCAACAGATGGAAATTAATCAAGGAGAAGAAGCAACCTAGAAATAAGGAGAACAATTAACCAGTGGAACAGCTTGCTTCCAGAAGTTGTGGGCGCTCTATAACTGGAGATTTTCAAGAAGAGATTGGGCAAAAATCTGTCTGAAACAATATAGGGCAGGGGTCTTCAAACTTGGCCCTTTTATGACTTGTGGACTTCAACTCCCAGAATTCAACAGCCAGCGTGCCTCGCTGAGGGATTCTGGGAGTTGAAGTCCACAAGTCATAAAAGGGCCAAGTTTGAAGACCCCTGATATAGACTTTAAGAGGAGTGGACTTCAACTCCCAGAATTCCTCAGCCAGCGTGCCTGGCTGAGGAATTCTGGGAGTTGAAGTCCACGAGTCATAAAAGGGCCAAGTTTGAAGACCCCTGATATAGACTTTAAGAGGAGTTGACTTCAACTCCCAAATTCCTCAGCGAGGCACGATGGCTGAGGAATTCTGGGAGTTGAAGTCCACAATTCATAAAAGGGCCAAGTTTGAAGACCCCTGATATAGACTTTAAGAGGAGTGGACCTCAACTCCCAGAATTCCTCAGCCAGCGTGCCTGGCTGACGAATTCTGGGAGTTGAAGTCCACGAGTCATAAAAGGGCCAAGCTTGAAGACCCTGGTATCGGGTCTCCTGCTTGAGCAGGGGGTTGGAGGAGAAGACCTCCAAGACCCCGTCCAACTCTGTCATTCCGTTATCAGCCTGGCGCCTCAACTGCAAAACCCCATTGGCTCCCATCCCCTCCTTACTTTCAGGTATTGTTGGATCATGGCAAGCTTCAGCTTCTTGACCGTCTCCGACTCATCTGGATCGGCCTTGATGCGTTTGCGCACGACATCTCGCGTGAAGATCCCCACGCTATTTTGGCTGTCGGCATTGACTGGTTTACCATTCTGGAAAAACTCCTGAGTCAGGTTATAGACCTGTTTCGAGATGGAGAGAAGAGCAGAGAGCTTCAAGAACCCAAGCAGCTCTCACCACTTGCCACCTGCTCCAGAAGAATCAGAAGACAAGATTTCCATTAGGACGTTCTTCTCCTGATGAGAGAACATGGATGGAAGCTGTTCCTTCCCAACCTGACAGTCGTCCGGTATATATTAGGCCAATGTTGACCCTATAAATTCAACTTCCAAATGTTGAGGCAAGTTCCCAGAATTCTCAGCTGTGGGTCTGCTAGCTGGGGAATTCTGGGAGTTGAAGTCCACATATCTGGAAGCGGTGAAGGTTAGAGAACATTAGAGGACACTCTTTATCTTTCACATAGGTTACATCCTCTTGATGTATTTAGTGCAGGGGTCTTCAAATGTGGCCCTTTTATGACTGGTGGACTTCAACTCCCAGAATTCCTCAGCCAGCGTGCCTGGCTGAGGAATTCTGGGAGTTGAAGTCCACCACTCATAAAAGGGACAAATTTGAAGACCACTGATTTAGTGGTTTACCCGGACTGCCGACTTCCTCAGTCTGGTCTCTTGATCTTCCAGCTGGTTTTCACCTCAACAGATCTAGAAGGGACCAGACTGAAGAAGACAGCATTTTTGCCATCTCAAGCCAATCTTATTCATTCTCCACCAGGTTATAGAGCTGTTTTGAGACGGAGAGAAGGTGCCTAGAACAGAGAGGTGCAAGAACCCAAGTCTCTAGAACAGCGGTTCTCAACCTGTGGGTCGCGACCCTATTTGGGGTCGAACGACCATTTCACGGGGGTCGCCAAACACCGCAGTCCGCCATTTTTTAATATTTTTTTTTGGCCGGCCATTTTTTTTCCCTTTGCGATGCGGGCCGTCGCGCTGCGCATGCGCGATGCGGGCCCGCCATTTTTTTGGGGGGGGTCGGCCATTTTTGGGGGGGTCGGCCATTTTTTGGGGGGGGTCGGCCATTTTTTTTCCCTTTGTGATGCGGGCCGTCGCGCTGCGCATGCGCGATACAGGCCTGCCATTTTTTTGGGGGGTCGGCCATTTTTTTTGGGTCGGCCATTTTTTTTCCCCTTTGTGATGCGGGCCGTCGCGCCGCGCATGCGCGATGCGCCGTCACGCCACGCATGCGCGATGCGCCCTGTCGTGCCGTGCATGCGCAATGCGCCCCGTCGCGCCGCGCATGCACGATGCGGGCTGGGGTCGAGCCCCGGAAAAGGTTGAGAACCGCTGCTCTAGAAAGAGGGCAGAGAAAAGCAACAAAGAAGATCAGGGGTCTGGAGGCTAAACCACCGGAGGAACAATTGAAGGAACTTGGTAGGTCTAGTCCAGGGGTCTTCAAACTTGGCCCTTTTATGACTTGTGGACTTCAACTCCCAGAATTCCTCAAGTAATAAAAGGGCCAAGTTTGAAGACCCCTGGACTAGTCTAACAAAGAGAAGGACTAGGGGTGATATGGTAGCAACTTCCAGTACTTGAGCTCAGGATCAACCTATTCTCCAGAGTACCTGAGGGCAGGACCCCACCATCCAGTCAGAGCTGAAGAAGCTTCTTGGCTGAGAAGCGAAACATCTTCAACGAGAAACAAGGAAGTCCAGTTGCCCCCTGGGTGGGAAAAAAAGCACCTTTGGGATTGTGACTGAAAGTTTGGGGTGCTGCGCTTGGACCCATCTTATGCTATTTCTCGCCACGGTTCTTAAAATGAATCCCTGCAGCTGTGAAGTGGGTCACACAGTTGTGAAGTGAACCTGTCTTTCCCTGTTGATTTTGCTGGTGATCACCTGACCCTGAGGCACGACCACCCTCATGAACGCCTGCCGTTCGCTAAGTTCGATCACACGACCGTTGTGTGAAAAATGGCCCTAATCACTTTTTTTTTCAGGGCCGTTGTGACTTCAAACAGACACTAAATTAACCTGATGGTGAGAACAATTAACCTGTGGAACCACCTGCCTCCAGAAGTGGTGAATGCTCCAACACTGGAAGTTTTTAAGAAGAGACTGGACAGCCGTTTGTCCGAAATGGTGTAGGGTTTCCCCCCTGGGCAGGGGGTTGGACTAGATGACCTCCAAGATCCCCTCCAACTTTATTATTATTATTATTATTATTATTATTATTATTATTATTATTATTATTAATCATCGCACAGTCAGCCAGATGTTCAGACTGGATTTGGCATTTTTGTCTACCTATCGAGTCCTTCCCAAGGACCTGGGATAGGCAGATGTGTATGTTTGAATTGATGGTATCATAGATCTCGTCGCAGGATGGAAGCGGTTCCTAGTAAGGCTGCCTTTTGCAATTGACTAATGGTGAATTTGTCAATGCCGATGATGGTGTTCAAGTGGTGCTCCAGTTGTTTTGGGATTGCACCCAAGGCGCCTATGACTATTGGTACCACCCTTGCTTGCCTTTGCCACAGTCTTTCTATTTCTATTTGTAGGTCTTTGTATTTTGTTATCTTCTCCAGTTCTTTCTCGTCTATTCTGCTGTCTCCAGGCACTGCCACGTCCACTATTATTACTATTACTACTATTACTGTTACTATTGTTAAGTCGAGGACTACCTGCCCGCGGGTCCCACCTGCCAGCCTTGAAACTCTCTCCCTGTAAAATAATAAGTCACTCTTTTGATTATGGCAGAAACCTGATATAATCTTCTATTCAGCACCCGGTTGCTTAAGCCATCCTAAGCAGCTTGCCGAAAGGAAGCAGATCCCACTTTTGCAAGACAAGCAAAATAAAATAAATCCGGTATTTTACTTCCTTTGGTTTCTGGTGTCTGGAGCAAACCAAAAGCAAACCAAACACTGATCTGAAAGGGCGGGGGTAGCCTCCCAAAAGCAGAGAAGGGACTGTAGCGTTTGGATTAATACCTTGATCCTAATTCCCAGCTTTTTAAATGATGCTAGGAATGCTCTAAGTAAGAGGATATTAACGAGTGCAGCTCGCTAATAAACAAGCCAACAGAGTGCTGACAGTCTCTAAGGCAGTGTTTCTCAACCTTGACAATTTTAAGGCATGTGGACTTCAACTGAGACAACCCAAGTCAACTGAGACAACCCAAGAAAGGGATCTTGGGGTTTTGGTGGACAGCTCGATGAAGATGTCAACCCAATGCGCAGCAGCAGTATAAAAAAAAAAGCAAATTCCATGCTTGGCATGATTAGGAAGGGAATCGAAAATAAGTCAGTAAGTGTTGTATTGTCTCTGTACAAATCGATGGTGAGACCACACTTGGAGTACTGTGTACAGTTCTGGTCACCCCACCTCAAGAAGGATATAATGGAACTGGAAAAGGTGCAAACAAGGGCAACAAGAATGATCAAGGAAATGGAGCGCCTCCCTTATGAAACCAGATTGCAACGCCTTGGTCTCTTCAGCCTTGAAAGATGGCGTTTAAGGGGTGACTTGATCGAAGTGTATAAAATCATGCATGGGATAGAAAAGGTGGATAGAGAAAAATTCTTTTCTCTATCACACAATACCAGGACAAGGGGGCACTCCCTAAAGCTCATAGCTAAGAAAGTGAGGACAAATAAAGGGAAATATTTCTTCACCCAGAGGGTCGTTGATTTATGGAATTCACTTCCTGAAGGGGTCGTGACAGCTGTCAGCCTTTACAGCTTCAAGGCAGGGCTAGATAGATTCATGGATGCAAAGTGTATCGGTGGTTATTAAAACGGATGTCCATGTGCCGCCTCTATGTTGGTTGAGGCAGGCAGGATTCCCTTGAGTACCATTTGTTGGGGGTCAAG